>CATIWO010380332.1:0-31751 GCA_949673435.1 Macaranga tanarius
CTTTAACATATAAGTGACAATGTGCATTTTAAAATGTCACAAAAATAAAGAGCTGATTAAAAATAAATTTAAATTTTCAAATATAATTTTATAAAATGTCACAAAACTTAATTTTAGAGATATTTCTCAAAAATATTATATAAAATGTCTATTGGTGTAAAAAATTCAAATATTTATAATCTTTTATAACTTTATCAATTTTTTAATTGTAACAAAATTACCCTGATTTAGTAATATTTAACAATTTTGATATAAACAACTATTTGATAAAAATTATATAAAAATGATGATCACATAACATATTATACAAAATTATTTTTACTCTTTTTGAATTGCTAAACTATTTTATTCGAATTCTTAAATTTTGATAAACTAGATTTATTCATGTGTCATATTTAAAAAATTTAAAATTAAATTTATTGTGTCGTATTTAAAATTAATCTATAAATTATTAACATGAATATTTTTAACATTTTATCAAAGTAAATTTAATTCTTTTATTACCATGTCACTACTTTTATTTAATTTTAAATAAATAATTATTTGAATTAAAATTAATTAAATTGGCTAACTTACAACAGTTTATCAAAATTTAAGAATTTGAATAAAATAGTTTAGCAATTCAAAAAGTGTAAAAATAATTTTTTTATAATATGTTATGTGACCATTATTTTTATATAATTTTAATCAAATAGTTATTTATATCAAAATTATTAAATATTACTAAATCAGGGCAATTTTGTTACAATTAAAAAATTGATAAAATTATAAAAGATCATAAATATTTAAATTTTTTACACCAATAGACATTTTATATAATATTTTTGAGAAATATGTCTAAAATTAAGTTTTGTGACATTTTATAAAATTATATTTAAAAATTTAAATTTATTTTTAATCAACTCTTTATTTTTGTGACATTTTAAAATACACATTTTTTTGAAAAAATAATTAAAATAATATAATATTTAATTTTTTCTCAAATATTTTTAATCAGCAACACCTAAATGTGAGGATATTGTCACTTATATATTAAAGGTGGAAACCACGTGTCACTTAAATGCTAAGAAAATTTTTCATATTTAACGCCGTTAGTGACTTTGTCACTTATATGTTAACGGCGAAAACTAAATGTCACTCGATTGCCAAGAAAAATTCCTCAGGCAAAGATCGCAAAAAGAGTGAAACCACAATATACTTTTCCGTACTTTTTCCTTATTTTTATTAACAAAAAGTAACTAATTTTTTATTATTATAATAATTTTTTTGAATATATATATATATATATATATATATATATATATATGTGTGTGTGTGTGTGTGTGTGTGTGTGTGTGTATTATTTGTAGTCTACGTAACGCGTGGAAGATGATCAGTATATTTATTATTTATAGCTCGTATTATTTGTAGTCTACGTAACGCGTAGAAGATGACCAGTATATTTATTATTTATAGCTCGTATAGCACGCGGATGGACAACTAGTGTTCTTAATTAAGTAGAATTACTTGCAGAACAAAAGTTGAATGTAGAAGTATATATAATAATGTAGAATTCAAACCTTATACAAATTCCTTAATAGATAAAATTTAAATCTCACAGAACTTCATTAAAAATAAAAAATTTATTAAAGAAATTAGAATCTTATTTTTTTTTAAGAAAAAAATGAAAAATTAGATAGTTTTACATATAAGCTTTAAAAGGAGAATACTAAAATATGAGGTGGGACACTTGTCAAATTCGAGCTTAATAATTTTGAAGCTTAGCATTTAATATATAATTTATTAAATTTATTTATTTTAAAATATATATATTATTTGTAGTTTGCACAACGCGTGAGAGATGACCAGTATATTTATTATTTGTAGTCCGTGCAACGCGCGGATGGACAACTAGTATTCTTAATAAGTAGAATTACTTGCATAACAGAAGCTTAATGTAGAAGTATATATAATGATAATTAATAGTATATATAATAATGTAGAATTGTTAAAAGAATTCAAACCTTATACAAATTCCTTAATAGATAAATTAAATCTCACACAACTTCATTAAAAATAAGAAATTTATTAAAGAAATTAGAATTTTATTTTTAAAAGAAAAAATAGAAAATCAGATAGTTTTACACATAAGCTTTAAAAAGAGAATACTAAAATATGAGATGGGACACTTTTCAAATTCGAGATTAATAATTTTGAAGCTTAGCATTTAATATATATATATATTAAAAATTATATACTTTTTATCTAAGATAATATGTAATCTATTTCTAATATATTTATAATATTAAAAAAATATGTAGTTATAAAAATTATAGCATATTTTAATAGTTCATTGAATATTTATATAATTAATATAAAAATACGGAAAAAATCAATACATTATAATTTTTATAATAAACAAAATAGCGCATGAGCTATTTAATAAATAAAATAATAGTGAAAATTTATAATATTTATCAAACAAAAATAAATAAAAATGTTATTACATCCAATCATCTCTCTTACAATTAATACTCAATAAATTAATAGTTCTATTAATTAATATTTTTAATGAATAATATATTAATTTACTATAATATTATCTTTAAACTTATAAATTTATATTTTGTCATAATTGAAAAACATAATATACCATAATCATATTTGAATAATATAACAACTATCTTAAGGAGTATCTTTAGGAGATAAAAATGTAGCAAATATAGCCTCTCGTAGTGGCAACCACAAAATTAGTGAATGGTAAAAATGGTTTAGATGAAAGAGTGATGAGGTGAGTTTTGAGAAACTAAATCTTTAACAATTACATCAAGTGTTCCTAAAAAAACACACACAATTACATCAAGTGTAGGTAAAGGACTACAATGTACAAGAGTGCCATTAATGGACTCAAATTTCAATTGAAGAATCATCAAAAGCTGCAAAACACACTGGCGATATTGAAGTTTGGTGTAAATTTAAGCAAATTTAGAATCAGGCCATGTAGGATCATAACTAACCAATTATTCCCAAAGAACTTGTAAATTAGAGATAGAAGCAAGGATTTTTTGGTTCGGCTGTTGTCGCATATGGTGAAGACATTAATAAAGCTAAAATTGTTATCGTCAAAAACAGAGTACATGTCGACAAAATCCTAAACCTGTCTAACAATATTAAATCACCAAAATTCTAATTTAATGCTAGATTAAAATGCATTACAAAAACAAGAAAGATGATATTTGTCTTCACATTTTTCAATTTTTTTATTTTATTTTTGGCTTGATCTGTCTTTTTCTTTGGTGGGTATAGAAACATTTCCAGTGACAACCCTACAATAAAGGCGATCTTTCAAAAACTAGAAAGCCATAAATCATAATTTGTGCCACAAAAATAACAGTAAGGGATAAAAACATGTTGGGCAATATTAGAAATTGCAACAGCATCCATGATGAGGTAGAAGAAATAAATCTAACCATAATAATAAATTCAAAAGGATAGTATGGTCAATGATGTTAGACTCTCTTGAAGTATGAAATCTAGTGATATAACCAAAAGTAACTAATGGAGACCAGAAAAGGACGTCATGGTGAACAGATAAAGATGCCAAAAGAGTCAACCGAAAAAATTGAAAGAGAAAAAGAATTAAAATTTTAGCCATTATAAGGGCTTTGATACCATTATACAAGATATAAAAAATAAATAAATAAATAAAAGAAGAAGATTTTTAGGTATCTTGAATTGTGTAAAAATAAGTACAAGATTAGACTACGTATATTGTACATATGAAGCCATGAAGGCTAAACTAGAAAATAAGATGGTGGAAAATATTATGTTGACTTGAGAATATATTTTAATTTTCTTAATTAAAGTAAGATATTATTACAATTTCAAGGGTAAATTATTAGGACACTTTAGAAATTTGCTCAAATATATTAGTGGATCCCTCCTTTTTAAGAAATACATTATGACATTTTTGAGATTTTTTTTCCATCACACTAATTCATTCTTCTATCAATTTTGTTGTTTGTTCAATGTTCATGGACTAAAGTGTAATTTTCAATATGAATTATTTCCTTTTGGTCCTTGAAGTTTTGTATTTTTAACATTCATACTATTTTTTATTTTTTTAGTATTTATACCCCTATTTTAATTTTTTAGAGGTAAAAAATTAAATTTTTTAGAGGTAAAAATAAATAAATTTACTTTTTCTAATTTTAATATTTTAAATTAAAAGTATAAATGTAAGTTTTTGTGTAAAATAGTACTTCCATCCTTCAAATTATATATATATCTATATATATAAACAAACAAATGTTAAGATATAAAAAAATTATAATAATACTACTACTTTTACCAATATTTCAGATTATACAAGTTTTACTTAATGAGATTTATATCTTTTAGAATAAAATATTACGTTGAAAAAGAACACTATAATCAAAAGACACTACCACAAAGATATATTTAATAATTTTTTATTTTTAATTTAAATAAGTTTAAATTATATATTTCTAATAACTTTATGTTTAGATATAAAAAATTATAATAATACTACTACTTTTGCCAATATTTTAAGATTAGACAAGTTTTACTTAATGAGATTTATATCTTATAGAATAAAATATGATGATAAAAAAAACACTATAATCAAAAGACACTACAACAAAGATGTATTTGATAATTTTTTTTTAATTTAAATAAGTTTAAATTATATATTTCTAATAACATTTTTTGTTTGATTTTTTGTACATATTACTTTTTTCATTTAAATTCAACTATTATCAAAATTTTAATTAATTATTGTGAATACATTTTTGTAATATAAATTTTAAGTAAGTTTTAAGAAATTTAAAATTTTGATAAGGGTAACTCTAAGTGAAAAATTTGACATTTATAAAAGATTCAATCAAATAAGGAATTGAAATTTCAAATTAAAAATAAAAATATATATATTAATTTTTTATCATAATATCTTTTCTAAAAGAAATAGATATAACTAGTGTTGACAATAAAATTTATATAATTTGAAATATTGTGAAAACAAGTAGTATTATTACAATTTTCTTTACATCTTGGTAGTTTTTGTTTATTTACTTTAAGCACACTTATATTGAATCCAATGACTGAGCAAGCAGCAGGAATATCCAAATAGTTAGTCATATCCCCTTGCATACCTAAAAACTCCTGCTCCAGCTACTATACCCACTTCTCTAACACCCTCAAATTTTACTAGCTCCTTGCATTTGCAATGTGCTCCCACCTCAGGCCTCATTAGTCAAAACAATTGATATCATTACATGAGCATTTAATCCATCCAAACCTGACGTTGCATACATGCCCTGTGCACGTCCGACTGTGGCCGAATTTGGGTCAGCAGTTTCACTTATAGGCTGCTGTTTTCACTTATAGGCTCATCAGGGACAAACTTGTGCCAAATTGAATGAAAGTCCAGTGCTTGGCAGCTGTGCCTGCAACTGGCACAACTGTTGCATTAGGACCACTTGGGACATGACATCCTAAAAATACAAAGACATATTGGTTTTTTTAAACTTGCGAGCATTAGTTGAATTTGCAGAAATAGCTACAAGAAAAAGAGAGGAGCAAGTTAGTGGTAGATACAGTTAGTTTTGCCGTCGATGGATTATGGTAAAGATGATATGCAAACATGACATGGCCAATCAACAATTGATTTGATTGGGGTTATTTATAATTTAATTTGTAGTGAATTAAGAAAAAAAAAAGGTTAGAAGATTAAACAAATGTTGCAGTTTCACTAATTGCTTATCTTCTTGATGATGTTATCAGGTAAACATAAAGGGAGAAATTTAGGAGACAATTCAGTTTCCTAATATGAAATTTAATGGTTACAAACATCAGACCAGGTCTATCAACACGTCATTTCTTAGCATAAAAAACTTGAGAGAAATTCTCTTATGCGGTATTCTGCTGCATATCAGAAAACATTACAGAATAAATCTTTGACATAATTATAAGTCACAAGAAAATGAGTCAGGGGTTATCCTTTCTAAATCCGTCAATCCAATAGACTCTTTATATTATAAGAAAATAAATTGAACATTAACCTATAATATCACCTAATTCTGAAAATAACAGCAGCAGCAGGAGGCTGCAGCATCCAAAGTAGGACTTAGTACTCCGGGCTCAGTATGGACTTAAAATCATAAGTTGACACATCAAGGAAGTGAGGAGGAAAAAAAGGGATAAGCTTGTCAAAGTTCACGTATCTGAAGATCAAGAATGGCTGATCCTGAGAACAGCTAGATGTTACAAGTCCTAAAAAGCATGTATTGATGTAAATGTACAGGAAATGATGAATACTCAAAACAGGTAACAAGTTTAAACTGTATATCATACATGGTGATTATCTGATACTTAAACAGTTCCTAATTCTAATTGTTCTGTCATTTTCATTTTAGTATATATTTTAGAAGATATATCTACTAAAACAAAAACCACTTCAACCCCCTAAGATGTCTCCTCTTTCTGAATCCAAAATCCCAAATACTCACTGTTAAATAAGAAAGGGGAGAATGCTCAAACAAAAAAAAGGGAAGAAAAAGTAAATAGGAAATTTTCAATTGGGGGCGATTACTTCCTCACATGTTCTTCTTGCCATCAGAGTGTGATGAGGTTTGATCCACAGACTCCAGTTGGTTCCTCAGGTTTTGATTGTCCTCCAGCAAGTGATCATACTCAATAAGGAATCCTTCAGATTGTTTTCGCAAAGCCTCCACTTCCACTTCTGCTGCCTTTGCCTCCTTTGTTTTTGCCTCAAGTTCAGATTCCAGATTTTTTATCTTATTTTGCAGGGTTTTAATCTCCTCACCCAGTACCTTGGCCCCCTCTGCACTGCCATTTTTCCCATCCTCGAGCCCCCGGCTTTGTTTCTTAGCAGCTTCCATCGTCTTCCTGAGCATCCGCAATTCTCTAATGTAATGGTGCAATCTATCTATCATTAATGATAGGAAGAGTATGAATCCTGCATAAAATTTCTGGGGTTGAAATCAAATACTGACTTTTAACAATAATACCAATATGCATTACTTCAGGTTAAAGATGAAAAATACTAGTGCAAGTGATAGAGCTCATAATTAAGTGAAAAACACACTGCAACAAGATATAAAAATAATAATAATAATAATAATAATACATGTCATCCAAATATCACACCAAATTCCAACAAAACATTAACAATAACTGACAACTTTCCAAAACTAGTGCACATAAAACTTGTTTTTTTTAAAAAAAAAAAAAGAAAAAACTCTTTCCTTTGTAACAGTAAACTTTATCAGAAGGTTGAATCCATCATTTTAACAGATTGTACCAATTCATTATGGACATGAAAAGGAAAAGTAGTTTCATCCAATACCTTGACATCCATGAACTGAATAATTCACAATTTGTGATATGTTTTTTTTTTTTTCTTGCACAATGCCTTTTTAAATCTTTTATGTGCACTCACATGATATCAAATATTTATCTCACAACTTTATGAGATTCTTCACCGATGAAGACTATGCAGATTGGCGAAGCCTTCATCCTTCTAGAAAAACATAAAGAAAAGTCAGCCTTCTTTTATTCTGTGTTTAACACACGCCCAAGATGACATGACATGTATCCATAAGAATAGTTATAACAAATCTCATAAAGCAATCTTCTCCAGTACGTAACTAACTAATCGCAATTAACATTGTTTTTTATCAGCTATCAATTTAAATTCTCAATCCAACTTCTAGTTCAGAAAAAAAAAATAGAATATATGATCAGATGCTCAGATGAAGGGTGAAGTCAGGGCACGGGGTGGCTTGAACCATCCCTACCCCACCACTTGCAAGGCAGCTAGTTATCATCTCCATCTATACCTTGTTCTATCAAACTGTATACAATCAAATAGATACAGGGGGGAAAAGAGAGAGAGAGAGAGAGAGAGAGAGAGAGAGAGAGAGAGAGAGAGAGAGAGAATCTCATCACTAATATTAAATAGGGCGCACCATAGGCAGCAACAGGACATGTTCCATGAGCTCTACCTCATTTTGCACTTTTCAAAGAGACAAGAACTCACTGTTTATAAGACCCAAGAAGACTCTAAGCTTAAAAGTTAAAGCATTAGATTACTTAGTACAATTGCATGCTGCACCATGGCAGTTGTACATGTGACCTATGTTTTGAAATTAAACCTTCAAGGCAGGAAAGGCTTAAAATTTATATTTACTACAATAACAACCAGGCCAGAAAAACAACTAAATTACTTGCATTTTATATAAATTTATTAGTCTAGGAAAAGCTTCGTTAAAGATACAGGCCTACAGTGAAGTTCATGAACCAAGCCCATAGTTTAAAGCATTATCATTATCAACTAATCATGTGGAAAGCTCACAGCAAGCATGTAAGGGGTGCTAATTTGTAGTATTTCTAAGGGAACACTACGTGCAATAATATCAATATTCTATATGTACATTTGAGTCAAAAACTTTGTCCTGTTTAATAAAGCATGGCATTTAATCCAGTGCCAACATTCATAATATTAGTCCTAAAACTAAGTTCAGGACAATACAGATCATCTAAATGTTTCATATGGTTGTAACAGGTAACATGACAAACAATAAAACATATATATAAAATATACACTTGACCTTTGCCATGTGAACTATATAAAATACACTTAACCTTGCCGTATGAATTGTCTATTCACTCAAAAACATCAAAATCATATCTCAGTCAGGTTCTGTGCAACTTCGATCACACTAGTTATAAATTCCTGTTCAACTTATGATATGAATCCAATGTTTCTTTTCAAACCAGACATTCAAGCAGTACATAAACTACGACAAGAAGGTTCCATTTGCAGATTTACAAGTCCAAAATCTCAAGACTAAGCAACACTACCACTACATATTAATGTGAAAATAATTGTTCTCTCTTTCAAACAACGTTACACATCTCCATTACAGCAAAGCATATTCTTAAAAGCATTTTTGAAGCACAACAAAAACAGACTCAAAACTGGCCTTGAACATAAATACCACTTGTAATATGATTGCAATGAACCTAACGCATTGGCTTAGCAGTTTAGAAACTCAAGTCAAGAACTTGACTATGAAGAAATCTTGGGTTCAAAAACCAAGGCCAAAGAACCCTTTAAAAGTAAAGAAGGCGGTGTCCTATTGATCTGGGGTAGGTGGGGTCTAGGTAGGGCAATTGGTATCTCCTACACTAGACCTACAATGACAATTACTGAAAAAAGAGGAATAATTGCAATTTCCCAGTTGTGTCCACGCTAAGCTTCTAATAGACACAAATAGACACAAAAAATTATAAGGACTCAACCAAGCAATTACATAAAAATAGTGGAGAATAAGCATCTTAGTCTCTTCCCAAAATGTTGTCCTTTTTTCAGTAAAGCTCTGATTTGTCCATGTAGCAAAGTCCATACAAATATCCCAAAACTTCTAAATTCACACTGTCCATGCAAAAATCCCAAAACAGCACACAAACATAAACTCCAAAACAAAACCATTCTGCTTTTACCTGCTTCCAGTTATATTAGCAACCAAACAACAGTAAACTCTAGGACTCCACCCTATAATACAATAATAACAGCACTTATAACCTTTTAAAATAATAATAATAATAATAAAGTAAAACCCACCCAAATAATAAGCTCAATCCATTTGATAGTAATCAATAACCAAAATAAAAATAAGGAAAAAGAAATACCCATGAGAGAGGCTTCAAGCAGATGCCTGGACATGAGAACCTGATCAGTGGGATTAACAGCACCAGCCTCAATAGTACGGTTTTGTATCTTCACCATACTGTAAACGCTCGACAATAACACAATAAACACAGTCCCAGCTACGGTCTTAACCACAATAGGGCCTCTCCCTCTCTTGACCCGATCCAAAGTGAAGATCACCAGCTTTCGCAAAGGAGTTTTGAACAGGAAGGTTAAAATCAACCCCATTTCTGCAAAGATTACAGTATAAAGAAGCTGTATCATGTTGGGTGTTAGAGTAGAGATGATGAGAAGGGTGGGTGGTGTCTATAGTAATAGAAGTGCCAACTGCTGCTTTGCTGTGACGACGGTCAGCTTGCTGATTAAGGCTTTTGTAGATCTACAGAACATAACCACGTGGATGGCTGTGGCCCTTCCCCTTCATAGAATTCAATTAAGCTTTATATATATATATATATATATATATGATGTACTTAGGCTTAGCTAATACCAGTAGGTGTGAAATTTTTATTGTCCCACCTGCTCTACTCGTAGCCTCCTCGTTTTGTCGGCAATAGATTTTTTTTTTTTTTCTCCTGTCAAACGTAGGCGACAGACACGGCTTGGGGAATTTTTGACTCCCGGCACTCTACGCTTGGTAATCGAAATAAAATGAAACAAATTTGGGTAGTTCTATTAATGTGCTGAAAAATAAAAGCTATTACATTTTGGTTTATTGGTGAAAGAAGTTAAATATTTGCAATTCGGCTGAACATGGCCGTGGGGATTCCAAATTATTTCGAAAACCAAACCGAAAAAATTAATAATAAAAAATTTTGTGAAATGGACATGGTTATTTGCTACTTGATATATTGTGAAATGGACTATCAGGTTGAGGATATGGGTTGAGATATGGGCGTGTCTCAAACCGTATGATAAGACATGGGCGTGTATAACTTGGCAAATGTCGGCTGCGAGCAGATACTGGTGCTCTCCAGAAGGGAAGCCTGCGAGCAGACACTGGCGCTCGCCAGTGGGTTCTGAGACAGAAACACAGTCGTGTTTCCGGCCGTGTCTCAATGAAAGCTTTTGACCAATAGACTACACGGTGAGAGATACGCTCGTGTAGTCCACTTTTACTTGTTTAATTAATTCTTGTTAATTAGTTCTTGAGAAGTTTTATATGTATTATTGTATTAATAATTGTTTATTGAGTTGTAAGCTCATTCCTTTGCATTCATGTTTTTTAGGATTTAACTAGATAAAACTTAAGGTGTGCATTTGTTAGTGAGCTTAGGTGGGTCAGAGGCGAGCTTGGTGTCAATATTCTCATCCTCGTGATCATATGGCATTTTGGCATTTGTAATGACATTATGTATGCTTAAGTTTTGATTTGTAATGTTGTGTAGAATAGTAAGCTATGCACATTGTACAAGCTTATATATTTATATAATATATTATAGAAAATTTTCTTATGCCACATGTTTGATTTATATTGTGGCCACGTGTGTGCTTGTGGTTAAGGGTGCTACAAATAGTGATAGACATAAACAACTTTACCACCAGCTCTTTACTGAAGCATTTTAGAGGATATGTGTGGTAATTTAGAAATTAAAAAGGTGCACTTTAGGAAAACTGAAATGCTTGTTGAACATGGTCTATTGCTATTGTGTGAGGGGACCACTACTTTTTTCCTTGAATTGCTAAAAAAGCACCAGGAAGTGGAGCTTCATTTAGAACATGACTTTGAGTCTTTTAAGGTTGTGAGTGAAGAAGTCTTGGGTTTTCTGAGAAATAATTGAGGAGGGAGGATGATATATGACTTAATAGCACAAAATGTAAGTATTGAATAATTTTTAGGCGGGGCAAAAGCTTTGGTTGGTGAAGCAGTAAATGTAGAATTTAATGGTAAAGAAATGATAGATTGAATGAAGTGGTTGGTAAGGAAGATATTAGATCTGTAACTCAGTCTTCATTATATAAAGAAATTAATGCTATTTTAAGTAGTTTTTAAGAAGTAATTATTGAGAATCATGTCTCAGATGAGTTATGAAGTCAAATTTCTGATAATTTACTTAGAGGGGATGTAAGTAGGAATGTAAATGATGTTGCTACTTTGAATGGAAATGTAGATAAAAATATTAATGAAGACGCAACTAGAGAATGTAGATTTAGATATTAATGTTGGTGCAGATATAAATGTGGAGCCACATATTAGAAGTGAAGTTGAAGGATTTGGTCTTTGTAAAAGTGATGATAAAGAAAATGAAGATGAATTTCTAGTTGACATTAAGCTACAATCTAATATAGATAATAAAAAATTACAGCATGCAAGGAAAGCTTTTAGGAAGTTTAAATGAAGAAAAAAAGCTAGAGAATCTAATGTTGTAGATAATGATTTAAATAGTGAGGATGCTATTGCTTCTTATGTGAATCAATCTAATGTTGAAGGTGAAGGACAAGCCCAGCTAAACATTATGATTACTTTTATTTACAACAAGAATATGAAAATGAAAATCTAAATGATGTGGGATTTCAGTCAGATGATGATGATGATTATAGTTGCACAAGCACAAATGCAAGTGAAGATGACATGCTACGATTTCTAAATTTTGAACTAAAGGCAAAGAAGATATTAATATGTTTTGGAATAATATTTAGGGATGCAAAAGAGTTCAAAGAAATAGTAACAATATTTTCAGTGCAAAAGAGATATGTTCTTAAGGTCATCAAGAATATTACCAGTCAAATTAGGGTGAAGTGTATTAAAAATAATTACTCATTCACTATGTATACAGCTTTTAATAATACTTCAAAGTGCTATCAAGTGAAGAATTTCAATCCATTTCATAAATGTTTAGTTGCTTTCAAGAACAAAAGAGTGACAGCTAAGTAGTTAGTTGTAAACTACTTATACAAGTATAAGTGCATACATGCAATAAAGTTGCAATATATACAAAATCAAGTTAAGGAAGATATAAAGATAAGCATGACATTGACTTAACTTATAAGAGCTAAATTAACAAGCATGGTAGTGCTGCAAGGTGATTTAAAATCAAAATATGATTTACTTTAGAATTATTTAGGAGAGATTGAAGGGCTAATCCTAGGACAACACAACAATGAATATTCGAAGGCTAATTCCAAATAAGCTTCATATGTTTCAGAGATTATATATGTTATTTCAATGTTTGAAAGAAGGGTTTTTTTAGTGGATATAGAAGGATTCTTAGTTTAAATGGTTGCTTTCTCAAAGGGACTATAAAAGGGGAGATATTGGCTATTATTGGTTGATATAGGAACAACCAAATATTCCCTATGGCATGGGCTATAGTAATCGCAAAGGCAAAGGCCAATTGAATTTAGTTTATAGAATTGTATCAAAGGATTTGGATATACAAAATGGCTTCTAATGGATTGTGATTACTGACCAGTAAAAAGTAAGTGATTTTATATTGCATTTATTCTATTTTATATGTACAAAAGTTAATAGTTTGATTTTTGATGTGTTACAAGAACTGGTTGATGATGTTCGTACCTAACTACCACAAGAAGAACACCACCTGTATGCTAACTTAAGTTTGAAATATAATAACAAAAATTTGTAGAAACAGTTATAGATATGTACCAAGTCAAACAACATGCTTGCTTTTGAAGCTAATATGGCAAAAATGAAGAAAATTTCACCTTGAGGTTTTGAAGACATGCTTAAGACTCACCTAAGGCATTGGTATAGAGCATATTTCAATACACATGTGAAATGTGATATAGTTGACAATAATCTAATTTAGGATTTTAATGGTAGTATTGTTAATTTTAGGGACAAAAAGTGTTTTATTCGATGTTAGAGGACATTAGCAAGGTATATTAGCGCCAAAAATCATAACATTTTCGATCTGTTATAATTTTATATCTAACTTTAAAAGTTGGCAAAAGTAGCACAATTTGACATTTTAGTTACAATTTTAGCATAATTTAAATTTGGTCAAAATTAAAATATAAAATGTACATGTGGAAGATGAGGTGGCTAACTCACTTGAAATATAGTGGGACCCACATGCCACTATATTAACCTAGCATTTTATATTTTAGCTTTTAGCATATGTGGCATGTGAGTCCCAGTTTATTTGAGGTAAGTTAGCCACCTCATCTTCCACATGTGAATTTTGTATTTCAATTTTAACCAAATTCAAATTGTGATAGAATTACAACTAAAATGCAAAATTGTGCTACTTTTGCCAACTTTTAAAGTTATGTATAAAATTGCAATAGGTTGAAAAAATATTGTGATTTTTGGCACCAATATTCCTGTTAGGAACATGGTCTTGGATAGGTTGAGGGACAATAGAGAGTGTTGTGAAAAATGAATTTGTAATTTTGGTTCTAGACTAGGAAAAAGTTATATGATAATTGCAATTAAAAGTACAAACTGCCAAATGCTATGGAATTGGGACAATGATTTTAAGATAGGATATAAGAGAGACACATGTGTGGCAGATTTAAAGAATATGACATGTCCATGTAAAGCATGGAATTTAATAGAAATATCTTGTCACTATGCAATTTATGCCATTCATTATATGAATATAAGGGAGACACATATGTGGTGGGTTTAAAGAATATGATAGGTCCATATAGAGCATGGGATTTAATAAGAATATCTTGTCACCATGTCATTTGTGCTATTTATCATATGGATAAGAATCTAGAAGATTTTGTTCATAGCCTGTATAGGAAAGATAAATACAAAGCAGCTTATGGCAATATAATGTATTTACAAATAGTAGAATTTTGAAAAAAAGTTGCAATAGATCTACCTCAACCACCACATAACATTATAATGCCTGGAAGACCTGTTAAAGTTAAAAGAAAAGAAGAACACGAAGTGAGAAGTGGATATAAAATAAGTAAGTATGGCAGAAAAATAATATGTCAAGTTTGTTACAAGACAGGACATAGCAAAAAGACATGTGCATATTTAAAAAAAGAAGTATTAAACAATCCTACATTAGTTTCAAGTAGAACTGATCCAAACAATCCTACTACACCATATGTGCCTCAGAATAATCCACCAATGGTGAATCTTTCATAAGAAAATCATGTTCAAGTAAGACTATAGAAACTAAAGGTAAGTTTATATTTCTATCAATCCTAATGTATAAATTGCTTATTTTTATACATTGCTAAGTATGGTGTGTAATGTATATTGTTGGAGGAAAAATTAGAAATACTAGTGCTGCTAATTCAAAAAGATAAAGACATGTGAACAAGGTATATTGTGCCCATCTTTTTTTCTTTTTTTATGATTGTGAATTTGTTTTGCTTTTCTAAAGTTGTTCTTTTCTGAATTTTTGTTGCTCTTCTAAATTTGTTTCAATCTTCTATTAATATATATTTTTCTTATTTAGGCTAATTAACAGTAAAGAAGGGATGCAATTTCACAGTCAAACAAAAGGAAAGCAAGTACCATTAACACTAGTATACCAAATACCATAAATATTGGAAAAAAGGCTAACATAAAAAGAACTAGTGTTGCAATTGATGTGAGTTTGTCACACTTCTAATTGACACTTAAAAGTCAAATGTTGCTAGCACTGTTGTACAATCAGCCTCAACTCCAGTAGACACTAAAGAATCAGATGTTAGAGAAATAATAAGAACTACTTTTGCTCTTTTGGTTTTATATATGGTTTGATATGTGTATTGATATTAATTTTCTTTCAGTTGCCAAGATACATATCAACTTATTTATTGATGAACTGTAATCTTTTATTTGCCAAGAAAATACAAACTTGGCTATTTCATATTTTGCATTTTGGTGCTGGTTGTACTTAACAATGTATGTTTTATATTCTATTTGACATCAATGATAAAATATTTTCATCAATGTGTGTTCTATTGCTGTTGTGATCATTTCATTGCTTGAATGTACATATATTACTAACTTAAATAAAATATTCATTCATCTTCAAATATTTGAATTATAGAACCTGAGCTCAAGCAAGATTTATAATTCTAATCCAAGTAATATAATTATAATAAAACCTTAGCAACTTTGATCTACATTACATATGTTATTTTTTCATCCTTTTGAGACAAACCTTTATTTTAACTAATTCCTTCAGTAATATGAATATATATTTTCAATTTTTTGTATTTGGACTACTTAGTTATTGCATATAGTCTATTTTGCTGCACATAGTATGCATATGTAACAATCATTCTAGATTTGAATTCTTCCATAAAATTATAATCACACGTTGTTTACCATGTGGACAGAATGATCTAGCTTCCATTATACTATAGCATTCTTCTTCTTTTTAAAAAAAAAAAAACAAAAAACAAAATCGCACTTTGAACAAAGAAGCCTCTAATTTCTCTTTGCTTTTCATTTTTTTCTCTCTGAAAACCCTAATTTTGAAATCCTTAATTTTGAGAGGGGAAATGGTCAAATATAAAGAGTTAAAGGGTTAAGGCATTTTTGTAAACAATTGTATTTGTTATCTGAGGTGACATGTATGTCATAGAGCAGAGAGATTCATTTTTTTACAATCATCACTCCGGAAAGGGAAGATCGACTAAAAGCAATACCTTGTTGCTATTTTGAAAAGTTTAGATGATTGAAAAAAAAATTTATTGAGACACTAAAATAGCAAAAATTAAAAAGTTGAGACACCAAAAATATAATTATCCCTAAGTAAATGATAGTATGGAGGACTTCATTCTTCAGGAGTACATTAAGGAGGTGTTCTTAGTTGCATTCGATTGGGCATGTTTTGAAAAATCATACACCTACAATTTTTTAGTATAAATTGGTTTGAGAAGGTAGTTTTATTCTCAAGTTTTTATTTTTTTGCTGGCTTTCCAGATTAAACTGAAAATAAAAATTATTTTGTAGAAAGTTACTATTGATGATTAATATTTATTATGTAACATAGATATTTTTCCGTCTTTTTAATATAATTTTGAAGAGAATTTTTGGGAGAAAAAAAAATTTATTAGGGAAGAGAAGCAACTGACTTCTGCAAGAAATGTAAGGGCAAATCTTTGCAGTAAAAAACCTCCTCATATTGAAGCCATGTGTGTAAAAATTATGAATCTAAATTCCACCTTTGTTAATTTGATGATTATAGTTTAGTTCGATATAATTCCTTGTATTATACCTTTGGACGATCTCCTAAAAGAAAAATCTAGCATACTCAGTTATTGCTTGGAGGCATGTGTAATTCCTCGAGCTTTCAGAGCTGAAATTTTTGATTGGTTTTTGGATTAATTAAATTCCTGCGTTGCTATTGACCAAAAGAAAATATATATATATATTCTTTGATAAAAAAAAAAAAGAAAATATATATTGGTCATGGTTGTTTTTCTCAATTTGAACTATTATTCTTTTTATCTTTTAATTGTTCATTTTGTATTTTCAAAAAGGAAATGTTCATTTAATGATGTTGTCTATGGTTACTTTGTTCTTTTACAAAGAAAATTTCACTTTGTAAATAAACACCATTGGATGATGCAAAAAACTATCATCTTATGGTGATAAAAGCAATGTAAAATCAAGGTACCAAAAAAAATAAAGTCACCCTAAAATTTTCCGTATTTCCATTATACCAAAGTTTTTTTAAAATATTTTATTTCTTCTATATACATGGAAAATATTTTTAAAAAACATGCATCTTCTTCTATTTTGAAATTTTCACATATTGATTCAAAAAAATTTTAACATATATTTTCAATTGTTCAAGAAATTGATAAAGCCAGCCAATTTTTTTTCATTTATTTTTATTTGACATGGAAGTAGTTATACAAAATCTAAATAAGCATACAGAAAATAAGTTTAAAAGAACTTATTTTCCAATTCTAATTTAACATTTTTTAACGTTCTTCAAGAAAATAAGTTAAACCTCTCCTATAAACGGCTCATTTCAAAAAATAAAAAATAAAAAATCATGGCTCAATATCGAAATGAACAAAGTTTAACATAAATTTTTATTTTTTTTAAAACAATATTACCAACCAATGGACAGTCGAATTGGAAGCTTAATTACATAAAAACCCAAACTTGAAATAACCAAATGTGCAAAATTAAACAATACGCCTCAATTTCGGGGGAAATAAAAAAGAAGTTAATAAGCTATAGTACTAGTTTCATTAATATAAGAGACTAACTTGGCTAAACACTTTCTACACAGGCTTCTCCTGCTGGAGAATTCCAGGGAAGCGGAAGATTAGCCATCGATTGTGTAATTGTTTTAGATGCTTTTATACTTGAACAATGCTTAAATAATTAATACACCTTTCACTTGGATGGGGCTATATGATGACAGAAAAAGAGAATTACATAAGATCAGAAGCATCCTCCGATCTGATGCTCAAACACAGACGTTTGATGAAATTTGAGAGTTAAAGAAGACTACAAAATTACAGATTACAAAATAACACTGATGATGTACATGTCCAAAATAATCTGTGAACCCCGTGGGCTACGAAGTAAGCAGTTGCTTATAATTTCCTAAGAGTAACCCTACTTTGATCTGTTGCAAAATTATGAACATCTATCTGCTTTTCAGCTTCTCCAACAGCCTCTAAAAGAACCCCTCTCAAGTGATGAATAAAAATCGCATATCTGCCTCTGTCAATTTCCCCAGGGCATCAGAGGAGCCGCCTACAGTGCTGTGGAAAGACATCATATAAGAAATTGTTAAATAGGTTTTGCACGAACGAAGCATGAATTAAGAATAAGAAAGCTAGAAGACAAGAAAGACCAACCCTTCAAACACTAGTTCCTTCTTCTCCTGCAGCTTCAAAATCCGCTCCTCAATTGTGTTCTCAATGACAAATCTCACAATTCTATAAATACAAAGAAAATGTGAGCCCCTCAAAGGCAAAAACTGTCAGATTATACTTGAATTGTCTTAGAACTATATGCAATACCTGATTGGTTTGTATTGCCCTATTCGATGAATTCTATCTTGTGCTTGCCGCTCAACAGCTGGGTTCCACCATGGATCCATCAAGAAAACCTACATATGAAGCTGTGGCTTAGAACAGAATACTAAAATTAAGAGGGTCCTCAACGTACAATTTGATATAATAAGAATTTGAATTACAAAGTTAAAATTAATTGAACAAATTACTATCATTAACAACAGTGCATCATTGTTGAACAAATTAACAGAGCATCAGGTGAAAAAATGAACAACCAGAATACTGAAAGAAGCACTAACATGTGATGCTATTGTCAGATTTAGAGCGACACCTCCAGCTTTCAGACTCATTAAGAAAATTTTGCAATCTGGATCCTCAATAAAACTCTTGATAGCATTATCTCTCTGAGGCAAAGACATGCTTCCCACTAATTGAACACATTTGACACCAGACTGTAGAAAGGTTCCCCCATTAACTTTAAGTCTCTTTTCAGAAAATTCAAGTAAAAATGGAAGATGAAATCTAAAAAAATAAATACATTACCTTATTAAGAGAGTAGCTTATGAGATCTAAGAATGAAGTGAACTGGCTAAAAACAATTCCTTTCGCAGAACCATCCCTTTCAACCATAAACCTTATTTCTTCCCTCTGTAGCCATGTAAACTTGCTTAATTATGATAAATAAATGAATATAATTCTTCAGAGACTGACCAAATATGCATATACAGCAGAAAAATATATCAACTACATCCATGGAAGTATCTTGAAAAGCACCCTTGTTTCTTTCAACAGATTTGTTTGTCTGCCCAACAGCTTTCCATTTTCCATATCATTAATTCGAGTCAACAACTATTTTCCCCCCAGATGTACAATTTCTTTTTAAAAAGACGCTCAAAGTTATATATTGTCAATAGAATTATTAATATCAGTCAATGGTGAAAGGAGAAATATATAAAATATACATGCAATGCTCCGCAGATCATAAAGCAAGTTCTATAAATTTAATCAGATAAACTTAAGTGCAATACTTCAATTAAAACATACCAAAGCTTCTATCTTTGTGCTTGTCTGAAAATCATTTAACTGTATTCTATTCAGAATACTAGAGGATTTAAAGCCCTTAATTCTTGTTTTAGCGGTCTGATCTCCAGAATCCACTTTTGTAGTCAAATCAACGGTAAGTAAACTAGAACAGGTGGGGCATGAGACTTGTCCCGAAGAAGCAGGCAAATCAAGAATACAACCCCTACAAAAAACATGGGAACAGGAGGTAACCTGAAATAACAAGTGAATGACGAATGAATAAAAGGAAGTTGTGCTGATCATGTTTATTAAATTTATAAAACCAAAACGGAATGAGAGCCAATAAACAAGCAAAATACAAAGCCAAAGTACCTTTTGCTTGTTAGAATAACTTAACTGGAAAATTAGATTTCTTTACACAACTGATGATCAATGGAAATTCTCTGCCTTTTTTTTTAAGTGATCAAGTTACTACAGCAAGCAGAGACAATGATATCGACAGAGAAGCATGGTGCTACATATAAATAGTCATTTATTTCTTAACATAGCAATGGCTGAGATGATGTACATTGTTTAGAGACCATGTCAATATTAAATCTAAAGCATAGAAATCTGCATATTAAAAATCTAGAAGAAAAGGCACCATGAACTGAATTTCAAATTCACTAGGGTAACAAGTCAAAGCATATTGCATTTTTCATTCATGTTATATGGGCATCATATCTGCAATACCCAAGTTAGAGTAAAAGTTTTTGGATAACTCTAGACATCAGCAGCAATATTAAAACCAATTCTTCCATATAACCAAGTTTAACATCAGGAAAACATGACCCCCCTCACTCAATTACCTCAATTACCCCACATATTTTCCAGGAATAAAAGAAAAAAAAAGTGGGAATCAAGTATTCATTTTAATTCCTTGTATGTTTGTTTACTAATCTGTAACACAATAAATGAAAGTGAGATATAATGACTAAATAAACCTTTATCTCCTGATTTTCATATCAATGTGGGAGTGATGTGCTAGAAACTGGGAATAAGAATGAACTTATATTTACATTCCCACCCTTTTAGTCGTGCCAACTAACCCTTTTGGTTCTGCTAATCAACAGCACATAAAGAGTATAGAAACTTTATGAAAAGGGGAAATCACACCTAAAGCAAAGGTTTAGACGGGGCAAAGAGGCAAAATCAAATATCTAAAAAAAAAATAGGTGAAGGAACATAATTACAGATAAAAGGTAACTAACCACAGGTTCTTCAGCTGGATCATGGCAAATGTCACAGACTTGCTCCATATTATCAGCATCAGATAAATTTTCTCCTCTTTGTGCTGCACTTTTAGAATATACTACAAGGTAGGGATGATCAACTGCCTGCAATTTTGTACAGATAGAATAATCAGTGGGCAAATTTGCCTTGAGAATAAAACAGTTAATGGAAAAAAAATTCATTTCTTCTGCCTGTAATTTAAACTCAAAAAAATAATTTCTTTCCAATGGAAACACAAAACAATGAAAAGACACAGCCAGGACTTCTAGTTAGAAAAAACATCAGTTAAATTATGAAAAGCATTTTATTTGATATTTTAAATCAGAACCCTTCAAAATAAAATGCTAATGTTTCAGAGAGGCAAAAGTAATCAGAAGTCTTCCAAAGAATGTAGTTTTTCAGATTTAAAAATCAAATCAGGACCCAGGAGCACAGTTAAAAAATCACCACCACCCCCAACCCTCTGCTTCACAAATTTCTTACATTGAGAAGCAAATATGAAAGTTTTCCTGTCTATATTTCCAACAGACACAAAGGATGGATGTGAACAAATTTGCTTAGTAGTACTCATTTGCTTAGCATGTTTATTCATGCCATAGGTGAATATATCAGCCACATAAGCTCGGACCCAGCTAAATACTCATTTCAAAATCCCTCTATGTTAACACTCCAACAATAATTGATTAATAAGTAAATGGTGATTTCGCATACAGCACCAAGGTACCCAATTAGATAGATCAACCTGTCATAATAAAGAAATTTTCACCTGCCGCAAACGAGTGAGAAGGTCAAATATGTGTGCATAGTTATTCATTACAGTCCCAGCCTGAATATATCTGTAAAAAATAGAGGCAATTAGTCGTATGGAAACAGAAATGATGCTATTGAGCATATTAGATTTAATGCTTGATTAAAAATGGATAGCACAAACCATTTACATCAGAAGTAGAACCATAGGACTGCATAGAGCATTAGTGCCAAGAGCATTTTAAGCAAATATATAGACCAAACTGAGAAAGAAAGCTTACGTATTAAATTGTGCCTGGCTTTCGTTATACAAAGACTGATAGTAATCTTCTTCTTTAACATCCAGGGTATCACGCCTCAACATAACCTTGAGAATAAAGTACCAAAGGAATGATATAAAACAGTCTAGAAGAAGCTAGAGTTACAATTTTAAAAATTAGTGGGAAAACTCACCACCCTAGGAGGAAGAGCAAGATCAGAAGCCCTGCCCTTTTTGGTGCGTCTAAGCACTATGTTCCTTAGAACTTTGTCTTTGAGCAATACCATTGCTCTTCTTCGAATATTATCAGCTCCATAAGCTTGCATTGGATTAGAAATATACTATGCAAGAAAAAAGGAAAGAGCATATATTAGGATGAGTGCATATGTAACATTACATAAGCCAGAAAATATATATGCCATTTAAGAAGGCAGAGAAGTTTTTTGCTGAGCTTACTTTGTTCCACCAACAAAAATGTCTTACAGAACTATGAGGACAGCTTGAGCATTGTGCTGACGACCTATAAGTAAGCATTGTGTTAACAAACATGTGACAAAAGAAAAGGTTTTTTTAAGCTTTCAGTCAAGCATGACTCAGACAAGAAAAAAGAAAGAGAAAATAAAAAGCGAAAACAGATAGGGAGATAAAACATGACTTGAATTCGCAACCATCTCAACAGCCAGAAACTCTAAAAGAGACAAAGATAGCCAAAAAAAAAAAAAAAGATTCAGCAGACCATAGAAATGAACCTAAAAATTTTATAGGGAGACGGGAAAGAGAAACTGGGAAGGAAAAAGAACTGACTGCTTTATGAACAAAGGAACATGAGTTAATATTTATATATAAATTTGGAGTGTGTGTGGCCGTGTGAGCGTGCGTGCATGTGTCTATATATATATATATATACAGACACACACATGTTTTCCCTACATTTCCATTTCCTATATTTTTTTAAAAAACAATTTCACGGCATCCATATCCACATTTCCATTTCTGTTTCCGTGCTACTTGGGTGAATTCAACAAATAGCCTGATTGTCAACTGCCAACTACATTTCAAGTGTAGAAAATTTTTAATATCTAAACTGAAGGTGGCATGTCATGTGAAGTTGAAATGTGTAATTGGCATCAATGGTATTCAACATCATAAGTCCATAATGGCATAGGTCAATAGGTGCCATCCCATTAAAATGACAACTAATTGATATATAAGTCCATTCCAGAACTGCTTGTTTGAGAAAGTGGGCACATAAACTGAAATGGTCATTTTCAGTTGCAGTTTAGATAGCAGAAAAAAGTATACTCATTTATCATCAGTTTTATTTCAGCTTCATAAGCGAAGTCAATCGGATCATGAACATATTTGAGCCTTGAACAATACCTATGGTCAAGTATCCGGCAATCGCAGTCCTTGCACAAGTAATAAGAGTATGGTACTATTTGCAGGAAACGTACCTGTGTATATGGAAGCTCAACTGCATAAGTTGGACAACAAAGCCCCCAATTGAAGTTAACAGTTTTAAAATACAGTAAACTTACCAGAGAATAAAGTTCTCCAACTCGATTTTGAAGGGGAGTGCCACTTAGAGCCCATTTATATGAAGATTCTAAAGCAAAAATTGCTTTTGAAGTATTACAACGTCTATCTTTCACATAATGAGCCTATATTGAACATAAGGAATGAAAAAGGAAAAGAAAAAAGCAGATAAGAGAGAGATAGAGAAGAAGTAAAACAGATATACATAAAGCATAGATGCTGACAGAAGAAAAAAAAACTAAATATCACTACATCAATAAAAACATATGTTTTAGCATTACATACACAAAATGCACTTTTACTACCTCTAATACAATTGATTTAAGATGATATGATAAGTACCACTAAAAGATGTGACATAGGATTCCCAAAACCTAATTGAAGCAGGTTTCATAATCCGTCAAAACAAACTATCCTTAAGTTTAAAGTTTGCAATCACAGTAGAAATGCATGCATATAGAATAAGGGAAACAATTAAGTCAACTTTTTGTTTATGAAAAATCATATACAATTACAATTTAAAAACAATTTTTATAATTGCAAAAAAAAGAAAAGGTTCTAAAGGGAAATGAAATTTAGCAATAACAATTAACAATTTGATTTTAATGTTCATTGTCTTTCTATAGATCTTGACAACCATGAAAATTATATTCAACAGAAACTTGTGAAAATATTTAAAATCACTAGAATATATTTATGTTACATTAATAAGACAAATAAATACATCTTACATAGTTATCATTCCCAATATAAGAGGCAAAGATGACAAATTTCAAAAAGAAAAAGTGAGACTAAAAACTTAAATAGAAGAAATACTACAGAAAATAGTGAAAAAACTGTAAAGGAAAAAAAAGAAAAAGAAAAAGGACGACTGAAATTAAAAAAAATAAAACAGCCAATATAAGAAAACTCGTTAATAACAAATTTAGACTCGTGTGTGTTGATGATAATGTGAAGGTGATAATTAATACAGGTCATTATTCTCAATTTACAAATAGAAATTTGTCACAGAGAACTATAGCCACCTACTCATTTGAATTAGTACAAAATTATTTCTTGAGGAATTGCCAACTGTCAATTCCGATTCAATGGCTTCAATTCAGTAAACATGACTTATAATGTCATTATCACTTTCCTGAGAGGATCCTGAATGCAAACACATAGATGCAATGATAAAATATAACCATCCAAATGGGACAATTACCATTTCTGCTGACAGAATATCTCACAAGACAAGAGCCAGAACAATTTAAAATAATATAGGTAGAGAGCCAAAGAAAAGTTTTGAATTATTTAAGAATTTGCTTCAAATGCATAAATAAATATGGAACTCCTAAATAGGATGGAACTTACGAGTATGTTCACCAATATATGTTCATGTATTAACTGCAAATAAACATAAACTTGCTAGCATGCAGATGAAAATATAGGTAGGGAAAGGAAATACAGAATATCATAAAACTAAGTTCAACCTCATTGATGTTGTTCTTTTTGCTTTAAAAACTCAAAATGCAATATCAGTGTCAATTGCAAATTCAAAGGATAAAAAAAGAATCCAGAACAATTAATTCATGCCAACTAACCTCATCCAGAATAACACGATCCCACTTCATAGAGTGCAGAACTGATTTTTCTTTATGTAAGGCTTGTTCAACCTCTGAATTCTCCATAGCCTCAAGCTGTTTCTGTTTTCTCCTACCCCTCCTTACATCATCTTGAGCTTCATGACTCTTATCTTTATTAGCTCCCGCTTTTTCTGAAGGTACTGAGAATACAGTTTTCAGCTTTTTTCTGTCTTGCTTAGACTGCTTTGCAGTTCTAATGGCACCAGGCCCACAAAAATATTTCAGGTGAGTAGCAAGCTTGTTTTCATAAAATGACTTCCCACAGTAATCACACATTTTCTTAGGTGGCATCATGTATTTTCTGAATTCTGCCTCAACGGTGCTATATGTTGTTATCACAAAATCATAACCTAAGAAATTTCTGGAGCTCTTTTCTCTGTTGGCTCCATGATAAACAAGCACCTTGACACTTCCTTTTGTAGTGAAATTATCAATCTCACTTACCCACTGAGTCACAGCAACCACAGGACAGACTACAAGTGTGGGTCTGATTCCACTCGGATCAATGGATGAACCTGCTAATAATGTGGCTCCAGTGTGTTCATTGAATTGGCGGAAGATTTCTCGTTTTGCAAGGACAAGGGCAATTGCCTGAAGAGTTTTCCCCATTCCCATCTCATCTGCAAGAATTCCTCCCTTGGTCGATGACTCTTCCTGCTTCAAAGCCCAAGCCAACCATTCCTTTTGGTACCTTAACAAAGGGATTGTCAACTCTGCTGGTGGCTCGGCTGTTTCAGTCACAGTTCCCTGATAATCCAAATCAATGTCTTCTGTTGTATGCTCATCAATCCATCTTTCATTCTCTTCTTCCCAAATTTCCCACATCAATGTTGGCTTTGCCCCATCTTTACCCCTATTCCTTTTTGAGCCATAGGGACGCTTCTTTCTCACTCGACCAAAATCATTTGGAGCTGCCATTGGTAAATGAGCAGGTGGTTGTTGTTGTTCATTACCTAAATCCACATCTCCAACACTTCTTTTTGTAGAAGACTCTGCATGATCAGCATTGAAATAAGCCAGAACACTACCTTCTTCACCTACAATTACATTTCAAAACAATAACAATATAATATCACTACAAGATTAACTACCCCTCTATTTTACATGCATCATTTACTTCATCAAATTCAATATCTTTAAAATACATTTTCAAAATTAAACCAGAGAAGTCTGTGTGTGCGTGTGCACGTGTGCGTACATATAGAGAGAAAAGTATGATAAGGAAACATTCATCACCAGAAATGCTGTGATCAGAATCTGAAGACACCACACACAATTCGTCGTCATCATCATTGCCTTCAACTTCATTACAATAATCTTCCCCTTCCTCATTTCCTGCACCATCATAACACATTAAAAAAAAAAAAAAAAAAAAACCCACACACACTCACACACTGTTGCTCAAGTGCATTTCAAGATTTTAATCTCTACGACACATCAAAACCCTCAATAAAACTCAACCATTTAAAAAAAAATAAAAAACTAAAAATTATTTTTAAAAAAATAAAAAACTTTCCCCTAAAACAAACAGATAACAAGAAAAAGAAACAGAAAAAAAAATCAAAAGTAGAAAAAAAAATAAAGAATTTACCATCAATTGAGCGTTTAGCGAATTTTCTGCGAGAACGGAGCTCCATTATCGTTTCAATAGGAGAAATCAAAAGCTCTTTAGGTATCGATTACTGAACTGATATTCGATTGAAAGAAAGAGAGGAATAGGGTTTTGGAGTGAAAGATTTTGGGAGTTTGTTATAAGAGGAGTGCGAGAGAAGACGGCGGGAGTGGCATTTATTAAGAGTAGTCTAAACGGCGGGAAAAAAAAAAAAAAAGAGAGTCCGTGAGCCTCATTGCATTAACTTTCTTTAATCTTTGTTTGGATGTGTTTAATAAAGTAAGGTGGAAAGAAAGAACGGAAGGAAACATGAGGGAAAACTTTGACATGCTTTGTTCTTTTGCTTGGCATACAATAAAGGAAAAATTCAAATTTAATCCTGTCATTTTGACGAGTCAATTTTTAGTATATATATTTGTATATATACGAATAAAACTTAAAGCTATTGAATCAATTTTATTTAATTATAGTCATTGATGTTGTTATTCTACTTTTCAGCGAATGGAGTTCAATGAAGTGCGAGAGTGCTAGAGGAATAGCTTTCTCAAGAAGAAAAACCTGACTTCTATTAAACAGATTTTGAATTTCTAAACGTTTTTATCACAATTTGTTTGGATTTCAACATGTAATTTGGTAAATTTGAGAGAGTAATGTAAAAGAAAAATTTGTAGAACTTGGCTAAATTGAAGAACATGAAATTTTAAAACAAGAAAATATTTATAAGCTTAATAAAACAAAGTTTAGACATGAAAGCTAGCAAATATGAAATACTGAAACTAGAAATATTGAAAAAGTTTGTCATAAATATTAATGATTTGTTGATTGAGTTGTTGATTATTGATGATGATTGACTGTAGGTCATTCTTCTTCATTCTTATAGCAAAATAGCATTAATTTCTCAATTAAAACTTGGTACTCATTAGTTTTCAGTTATTGTTGTCATTAATTTTTGTAATTTGCTTGCCACTTCTTCCTTAAGTTTTCAGCTCCCCATAAAATTTTAAAGACTTCATATATCTTTTTCCACCTTAGCACTTAATTACTGAGCTTATTAGGGTTGTGCATCGAGAGGGTCGAGTCGGTTCTTTTGAAGAATACACAGAACAGATCGGTTTGCAATGGAAAGAATCTCCAACCGAATCGACTTAGAAAGAGTTAAGAGACCAACGGTTCGGGGACCGAGAAGTTTCAAGTGTAGGTTAGTTTGAGTATTCGGGTTGGGCTTTTATGGGCTGGACCTTTTTTTTATATATAAACTAAACTTCTCATTCACTTTCTTAGTAATATATTTTGGGTCTAACTTAATATATAACATATATAAGCTTTGTAAGTTCAAATTCCCTTTGGCCCATATACAAAATATACAAAAAGATTAGGCCAACATACAATATACAAAATATACCCAATGATGATGAACTGCTCTAATCTATCAAACTACTACTGATCAAAATTTATAAGGTATCAAAAGTTTAAGAAATGTATGTGTCAGTTATACACATTTGCCTACAATAGCCAAAAAAATAAGTAGAATATGTCTGTACAAAATAAAAATAGGCAAACTTAGACTTTTAGTAGTTCTAGTTCACTAAGAAATTCCTGCAAAACAAAATGAAATAGGCAAACTTAAACAGATGAAAGAAAGTGAAAAAATGAAATTCAAATAAAAATATGTAAATGAAAAAAAGCTGAAGCTTAGAAATTTAGTTTTTATGTCATATAAAGAATGCAACTCAATTTCTAACAACAAACTGCAAACTATTTGCTACAAAAAAACACACACACACACACACTGTAGGCGGCAGGGTTCAGCGTGCGCCCAAGTGTTCGGCGACCACGACACTGTGCGGGCTCAGGGCCCACTAGGAGTACAAAGTTGGGCCTTTTTAAAGGGCTTTAGTTGGAGAATGGAGTCGCCACCCGAATAAAATCTGGGATACACTTTATAGCAACTAGATTCCACGGAGAAAGCCCAGCAGCCGTCCTCAGAGATTGGGTCCGGAAACTGGGTATGGGCTTTTAGCGGCCCACCCGACCTTGCGATCGGCCTCCGTTTGTGTTTTATGTTTTATTATTTTTTAATAATTTAATAATTTAATTATTTCTTGAATTACATGCAAATGGCTGTTTTGATCCGAACAATTTCCAAATTTTACAATTTAGTCTGAGTTATCAATTAGTCCATTTACATGCAATTTAATCGGGTCCAAACATTCAAAACATCCATAACGAAAGATAAATAACATAAAATAAACCATACAAAGAAAAGGGGGAGGAGAAATGATTACAACCCTTGAACAATATAAATAAAAATAAACAAACACATAAAAAATGGGGGGAGGAGAAATGATTACAGTCCTTAAACAATATAAATAAACAAAACCATTAAATAAATAATTAAACATCAAATAAAACAAATGATTAAATATCGAAAATAACAATAAATAAAATAAACAATTGAAAACTAATGAAAATAAAGTAATTAGATAAGAATAAATCATAAATCACTTAAAACAGACACTATAATATGAAATCAAATCATTTAAAAGATACAAATTAAATAAAAATACGGAAAATAAGAAGAAAACTATTCTGGAACACAGAGGCGTACGCCTCTGCGTTACATAGGCGTGCGTCTCTATAAGGAGGGGCGCACGCCTCTGATAAACAGGCACATGCTTCTCTAACGGTCATAAATTCAAAAAGAAGTAGCAGTAGAGGCGTGTGCCTCTATATGCTGGGGCGTGCGTCTCATCGTACAGACGCACGCCCTCTAGTTTTGGACAGAAACAAAATTCATATAAGCATGGTCTTAAAACAGCATAAATAACAACTTGAATTAAACGCCAACGTTCATAAATGAGTTAAATCATAACATTAACATTAAATCATGCGCTATAATAAAGAAAATGCCAGATTATCAAAGTAACAAAAATTAAACAAAAGAAGAAGAAAATAAACTTAGAAAAAGAGAAGAAAAAGTTATTGTGAAGCTTATTTTTGAAATTATTTGGCCCTTAGACAGGTTTTAGATTGCCTCTTCTTGCCTCTGGTTTGGATTCGGACCCTTTTTTGATTCTTGGTTTCTGATTTTTTCTCTCATTTTCTGTCTCTTTTCTTCTTAATTTTTTTTAGCCTTCCGAAAAAAAGATCCCTCTCCAAGACCCTCATCCCCTTCTTTATGGTGTCTTGAAGCCCTTTTTTCCTGCCATTAACTCTCCACGTTAGGAGTTAATACAGCGTTACAGAACGTAGAGCGATCCACATTCTGTAACTTAATTTTTTTTGCTACAGGTGTTAAAGTGGCGTGCATCTCTGCTGACAAAGGCGTGCGCCTTTACATTAAAGAGGCGTACGCCTCTATATCAAGGAGGCGTGTGCCTCACCGCCGGAATGTGGGCTTTTAATGGGCTTTATCTGGTTTGGACCGAAAGTACTAGTTTATGAGTTGGGCTATGTATTTGGGTTCGTCACAATTTTGGTCTCTCATAAGTGGGTTTGAATCCAATTCTTTGGCAGACTGGGCTCAATTACAAACCTTCATCATTGGGCTTTCACCTCGCGGGCCGGGCCAAACCATGTGTCCACAGTTTGCCCCCTTGGTTTTTGAAAAACCGTTAAAATGAAAAAAAATTCTTTAAAAATAGTTTTGCAAAAAACAACATATAAGGATACGTTTGAATCCAGAGATTCAATTCGGGAACCCTGAAGTTCGATTTGGAGCTCTAATAATTTTGAACCCTGAAGTTCAGTTTGTGAATCCAGAGATTCGAAGTTTGAACCCTGAGGTTCGGATTTTGAACCCTGAAGTTCAATTTGTGAATCTAAAGATTCAAATTTTGAACCCTGAGTTTCAAATTTTGAACCTTGAAGTTCGATTTGTGAATCCGGAGATTCAAATTTTGAACCCTGAGGTTCAATTTGTGAATCTAGAGATTTGAATTTTGAACCCTAAGGTTCAAATTTTGAATCTCTGGATTCACAAATCGAACCTCATGGTTTAAACTTTGAATCTCTGGATTCACAAATTGAACCTCAGGGTTCCAAATCCAAACCTCAGGGTTCAAACTTCGAATCTCTGGATTCACAAATCGAACCTCAGGGTTCAAACTTTGAATCTCTGGATTCACAAACCGAACTTCAGGGTTCAAAATTGAACCTCAGGATTCATAAATTATCAAATCTCGAACCTCTAGGTTCAAAACTCGAATCTCCAAATTCAACAGTATCCTTTTATACGTATTGCTTGCATGTGCTTTTTATAAATCTCATTACATTGCTTGCATTTTGATTTTTGAAAAGCAAGGGGGCAAACTGTGGACACATGGTCTGATCCAGCCTGCGAGGTAAAAGCCCAATGATGAAGGTTTGTAATTGTAACACCCGTAGTTTGGAAACTACTGTTTATATATTATTTTCTTGATATGTGGAATGGTATTATAAATTTCATTTAAGTGTGAATGTGTACTTTTGGTAGAGAAGGGTATATTTATTAAGAAAGGGTTGGAGTCAATTGTCACAAGTGGAAGTTGTGGAGTATTGAGTAATTTTCCAAAGGCATTAAGGGTGTGTAGAGAGGGTTTTAATATTTGGTTATAATTATCACTTAAATACAAGATATTATTATTATGGATATTTATTTGATAAATTAGCATTTATGAAGGGAGACTTTGGAGAGGCAAATGTTGTATTTTAATTGGAGAAGAGTATAAGTGAGTATATATATATATGTATGTAGGTGTGTGTGTGTGTGGATATGTATATACATGGGTGTGTAGAGAAAAAGAAAAAGAAGAAGAAGAGAAGAAAATTGAGAGCTTTAAGAGATTGGATAAATCTCTAATCAACTAGCATCATTTTTGGAGAGCTTGAGAGGATCTATGAGCTATTGGGAGCTTCAATTTGGTAAGTCTTGTATTTAATTGGGTTTATTTGAGGTTAGGTTTTGATGTTGATTTTTGGGTCTATTTTTTCATGTGCATCAGTTACCTTATTTTGATCATATCTTGAGTTATAGACCTCTAATTTGAGTAATCTTTA
>CATIWO010380344.1:0-15071 GCA_949673435.1 Macaranga tanarius
GACACCGTTAGTGGGTTCTGTCAACCAGGGGCTCAATGTCACCATTCAAAAAGTATAGGGGCTCAATGTTACCGTTTCAAAGTTCAGGGGTTCAATGTCAAAAAGTATGATAGTTCAGGGGCCTAAATATGCTTTTTGCCAAAAAAAAAAACCAATTACGGGCATGTTAGCCAAACTGACATTAGGTGCGTGCAAGTAAGTTGGTGGTCTAGTGAACTACTCCACAATTGAATTGAGTACATCTTAAGCTGCAACTTAGCTTATCGACTTCATATCCTATAAATATAATACGCTATTTGAGATTACTATGTTAGTTTTTATATCCTCTGTTTCACCATCTCAAATTCTTTCTAAAATATTGAAATTTTAAATGTTTAAATGAAGAAAAATTTATTGATCTTGGTACAGCTTGGTTAGGCACGCTGTTAATGAGTAAGCAAGTAAAGGCACAACCTTTTTCCAAAGCCAAGAAAGAGCATCTGAAGAAAGGACAAGCCCCCCATCCCCATGAACACAGTTGCGTTGGAAAATCTTGTATTTACCGTTGTCTTTGGTCCCTCCGGCAATTAACATAAGCGTGAACGAAAGGTGTAAATCTTGGTTTTATCCAATAATTAATAATTAATAATTAATTAAAAGCTAATCAAATCTTCCATCAACTATTTTTCTTGTTCCTGTAGCTGTACGGTCCCCATTCATTTTCTGTAGGGAATAAAATCAGCTTCAATTCCACCTTTGAATCTCCATATATCTCTCACTTCTAAGAGAAAAAGCCCCACCTTTCCTTTCCCTCCTTTAAATCAAAATCAAGTAAGGATTTTTATCTGGTTTCTTTCTCTTTTTATATTCATTTCTCCATTTGTATCTATTGATTTGTTTTAGCTCTCTTGTTTTTTAAGTATCTGAAACTTACACTCTAAGCATAGAATTCCAATACCCTTTTCTTCTGTTTCTTTATTTGTCTTCCAATTAACTTTAGATCTGGCTCTGTTTTGGAGCAAAACTCTGCAGACTGGTTGTAAGTTGTAACTGCTTATAGATTCTTAAAAAGTTTCAAATTTTAAAGTAATGTTTATATGCTTTTGTCTCTTGCAAATTTCTTTCCTTTACTGTAGCTGTTTCTCAGCTTCGTCTTGGAAATTTTTCCCTATTAACATATCAAAGATCAAATCTTTTTGATAGCTACTTGGAAGATTTCTGCTCATAATCTGGATTTTTAGTAATTGCTATGTGTTAAATTTTATACATCTTTGCTTCCAAGTCTTAGCTTGGATGCTATTCATATACCTAAAAAAGAGGCTTTGGTTCTGTTACAGAACCTCGTTGCTGCTCTTTGGCTATTTTCCCTTTATTAGATTGCTGGGTTGCTTTTTTCTTGCTAGCATTTTTGGGTTCCTGAGCTTTTAGCTGAAGGGAAAACTTTTTTTCTATGAAAAATCCATTGAGTATGAGAAAAAATTCAAATTTTCACTCAGGAAGGGTGTGTAGCGATAGAAAATGGATCATTCCATTCTTTGCAAGCTTGCTTGTTTCCCTAACTCTGTTTTTATCAGCTAGTTTTGGGGTATTTACATCTCCTTATGTTGGAGATCAGTTGTCATTTGACATAATTTCATTTTCAAGATCAGAGGATTCAACTGGCTATTTTATAGAATCAAACTTAAAGAAATATTTCAATTCGAGTGAGCAGTATTCAAAATTGGAAGCACCTAGATTAGCTTATCTCATTTCAGGCACAAAGGGTGATAGTCGTAGAATGATGAGGACTTTGCAAGCAGTGTATCATCCAAGAAATCAGTATATTTTACACCTGGATCTTGAGGCACCACCTCGCGAAAGGTTGGAGTTGGGAATATCTGTAAAGAATGATCCTACCTTCTTTGAAGTTGGGAATGTGCGTGTAATGGCACAGTCCAATTTGGTGACCTATAAGGGACCGACAATGATAGCATGTACACTTCAAGCAATTGCAATTATGTTGAGGGAGAGCTTGGAATGGGATTGGTTTATTAACCTCAGTGCCTCTGATTATCCTCTTATGACACAGGACGGTTAGTAATGGATGCTGCATTACAGCTGTTGCTTTTCTGTTGTCTTGTTTATTATTCTTTCCAATGTGAGGAAGGCTTTTGTAACGTACTGATGTTAATGGTAAGGAAGAAGAGGAGAACAAGAACAAGCATACTTGCATTGCATAAATCTGTGATGTCTCAAAAACTTCATGTAGTTCTCTAGGACAAGATAAAATATTTTGGTGACTGTTTTGAATGTGCTTAATTTATGTGTAAAAGGAAGCTTGTAAATCATATAAATGAATTCGAGATGGTCAATTAAGTAGGTGATATGGTTTTATATCTGCCCATATGGTTGCAGTTAGCCATATGGGGGAGTACTGGTGCAGCCCTTGCTCATTGGCAAAGTTTTGCTGATACGACCATAAGGATAATGCTAGATTATTAGAGGCATTTCATACCCTTAAAACTAGTCCTAGGTTATTGAATTAGATTTGCCTCTGGTTTTAAAACTAAAACACGCCATTTTCGTACAGTGTTGCAACTATGGTTTTCAGATTCACTCAGCTTTCATTCAGCTCATATTTTTTTCTTTCATGCCAAATCCTTAAATAGACCACTTTTTAGTTGTACGCAAATGTAAGATGCTGCCTCACATCTGTGCTTGTGAACTTTAGATCTGGTATGTTATACTTGCATAGTTGCTCCCCAGTACAACAATAGTTTGTCTTAATTTTTGAAATCAACAGCAGCAGTTGAATGATTTTGAATTGCTCATGTCTATTTGGTTATCTAACTTATGCATAGACATTTGCTAATGCTATTGTCCTAAGGGTTGCTTCTAAGTCATTCTTTTCTGTGCTTGTATGCGCACTATCTTGTCGACATGCTATTGGCAGTTTGGATGAACTGGAGAATTGTTTTTTAGTATATCTTTTTAATGCCAGTTTGTCTATGATGTAAAATCTTGAATTAGAGATGGGTGGATTTGAACATTTTGCCCCAATTATGTCTTGTATATCTAGTTTTCTTGCAGACGTTGTTTGCAGGGGTAGAATTTGATATTTGTTTTGATTATGCAGACTTACTTCATGTATTCTCAAATTTGTCGAGAAATCTGAATTTCATTGAACATATGCAGATCACTGGATGGAAGCTGTAAGTGAAAATGGAAAACATAGTATCATTTACCTAAATGATATTTGTCTTTTATATTATGAAAGTGATTTGAGTCTAGGTATGTTGCATAATCCAATGTTCTGCAGGAATCAAAGGGCAAAACCAATTATTATCGATCCAGGCCTATACTTATCTAAGAAATCTGACCTTGCTGTGACTTCTCAGCGTCGATCGCTTCCCACGTCTTTCAAGTTGTTTACTGGTATGCATGTCTAAACTGACTTCATAGGTTAGACGAAGAAACAGGAATCTTGTAGTTTCATATATATATATGTATTCATGCATAAAGGGTATTGCTTGCTTCTTTTTCAAATGCAATTACTTTTATGCTTCCAAGATACAAGTTTGTCCTACCCTTCTTCTTTTGCTTGTTAAAGACCATAAATAGCAGTGCATTTTTTATGATGCCAAATTTAGTGGTGACACAACGCAGACATATAAATTATGGTGGTGACTCTCTCCTAAATGTGTCTGGTGTTTCATTCATTTTTTTGGGTCAAAATCTAAGTTCTGAATTCTTTCTGCTCGCTTCTGACTTGCAGGGTCAGCATGGGTGATGCTAACCCGATCCTTTGTAGAATACAGTATAATGGGATGGGATAATCTCCCAAGGACTCTCCTGATGTACTACACAAATTTCATATCGTCTCCAGAAGGATACTTTCATACTCTTATTTGCAACACTGAAGAATTCCGAAACACAGCAATAAGCCACGATCTTCACTACATTGCGTGGGACACTCCTCCTAAGCAGCATCCAATCTCTTTGACCATGAAAGATTTTGACAAAATGGTTAAAAGCAAGGCACCATTCGCCCGAAAATTTGCCAGGGATGATCCGGTTTTAGACAAGATCGACAAAGAACTTCTGGGCCGTACCAACCGGTTTGCACCTGGAGCATGGTGTATTGGCAGCTCAGCCAGTGGTGCTGATCCATGTTCTGTGCGAGGAAACTATTCAGTATTCAGGGCAGGCCCTGGTGCAGAGAGGTTGCAACAACTGTTTCAGACATTGTTATCTGAAGATATTTTGAAAAAGCAATGCTCATGATAAAGTTGATTTTTGATAGACTCGGTGTACATTGGTGTATCCATAGATCATACGGCAGATTTAGCAGAGACAGAATTTTTTGTTTTTTCTTCGTTGTAATGGAATATCAAAGTTTCAGAAGGAAAAATTTTGCTGACAGTTTCAAATTAGCCAGTTCATAGAGTTTGTTTACACTTGAGGTTGCATGTGTAAGTTGATCCATTAGCAACTGCTAATGTCTGCTGAAACTTGGACATACAGTTCAATGTCCGAACATCAGTCTCTGTTAGCAGAGATCAAATTCATATACTTTTCAACAATCATTTCAAGTGAAAAATCAGTGAAGTATCCCTTCTCTACATACAACCCTTCCTGGGCTGCTAGCATCTCAACCCGGGTCTGGACCCTATCCGCTCCAATCTGATTGGGCTCTAGCAGGATGCAAGCTATCTCCGCAGAATCCTCACCATGAACCAGGGCTAATGTTTGAACCGTTGGGAGCCCACCTCCACGACCGCTCACCATACGAGCAATCCGGCGGACTGCAGAGACGTCTGTCGACAAGATGGGCACGTTGTACAATGCGACCCATGAGCATGCCCCGATCATCGTGATGCCTCTGGCCCGGGAAACATGTTGTGGACCTTCATCAGGCTTTTCTGGAAGAACTTCAGGCATGGACCATCCAGCCCATTGGCTTCCCATGACGTTGGGCCTGTAGTAACCCAACTCTCTCCTAATGGTATCAAGAGCTTTGGCTGTTGGGTGTGCTGCTGCATAAAGAAATACTGGCACTGCAATGCATCAGGAAATGAAAATTTTTAGCAACTTGTGAGTGAACCCATTATAGCAACTTGTTATAAGAAAAGGTGAGTGCTATGTATACAAAACTTAAACCTTGAAATCTACTGCCAATATCAGCTGCAACAGCCTTAGCAAGCCAAGATGCTTCATCCAAGGTAGCCCTTGCTAAGGGATGGAAGACGATATCATCAACAACACCAAGCCGAGGGTGTGCCCCGCAGTGTGACTCGAGGTTTATGGCTGCGTAAGCTGATTCAACTATGGAAAGAATAGTTTGCTGCAAGGGGCTGTAAATGGCACTTCCTGTGCTATCAAGAACAACATATGACACAAGAGTGTACCTTATCCTGTTATAGGCCCTGTCCTCAAATTTGTTCACTATCACAGTTTCTGGGTCAAGCCTAGCTGCTCTTTCAATTGACTCAAGAGCTGTGTGGTTACGTGCTTCTGATATAAACAGCTTGCAACATAGCAGCATGGACTGATTTGCAGTTTTCTTGTTGTTCTATTGCCATTCAAGAATTTGATAAGACCAACAGAGAGTTTCAAAAGAATAAAAAAGATCAGATATTTTTGTACATTTTGAGTCTTAAAATATGGCATAATTATGGTTCTGGACCCAGTCAATTATTGATGTGATTATCATATCTTTTCATTTTGATCATGAGCTTAATACAAAGACAAGGGCATTGGACAAAACTTGTGGAAGGTGCATTATGATCTAAGATTTTCCCTTGCTTTATTTCTTGCAGATTTTTCTTTTTTTTTTTTTTCAATAGCTTCAATTAATATTAAACTGCCGGCTTATGAACAAAAAACTTTAAATGATTGATATCCTTCCTATTCAAGAAGTAGACCAGCCAGAAGAACAAAGGCATGCCCTCTTGGATGAAAAGAAAATGCAAAATTTAATCCAGTTGTGGAGTTGTTTCATGTAATGCACAAAACTCAAATTTGTTAACTTTAGTGGATCTTTAAGGCAAGGGAAGACATTATTGGTTATGATTTTTTTCCCCTTTTTTTGGATATTCCAATTTTTCTAATTATGAAATGGGTATTGGCCAAAATCCATAAAACTCATGCAAAAGCAAACACATGAGAGAATAAACATGCAACTTTGGGCAAGGAAGGCCTAAAATCCAAAGCAAACATCAAAAGAAACAGGAAAAAGAAAAAGAAAAAGAAAAGCAGAACAAAGATAAAGAAAACAAATTTGAAGTTGATAGCAGCATAGAATTAGTGTTATTTACCTTGCAACTTGGATTAAATTCCATTGCTTCCACTCTGGTCTGGTCTGCTTTGCTTTGCCTTAGTTGCTGTGCTTTGTTTTGTGTATCTTCAATCTTGAAGAGGAAGTAGTGAAGGTGTGAGTGTGTATGCGTACATAAAGCATGAATATACAAATATCTAATAATAAATAAATACATATGAGTCAGCATTGTACAACGCTTATATAAGCCAATGCCCCCACTTCTGGACCATCATAAACCGTAGATATAGCTGTTTAGATAAGAAAGAGGATTAATCTTTCTTTAAAGCATGCCTCACATGCTACTGCAAATGCAACCCCATCATTGTTTATTCGTAGCAGACACGCACACTTATTTAAACAAGAAAGCTTTGTGTATCATTTGGGTGATTAAAGAAGCAAATTTTAAAAAATCAACAACACCTTCATTTTCTTTATTGAGTAAAGCTTACCCTCCTTTGGTAAACGAAATGTAATGAATAAACTATTAATATGAAATTAATTTTTAAAAAATTGTTAATATCATTGATAAAATTTAAATAATTAAAAATAAATAAATTATTGTATCATTAAATTTTTTTATAAACAATAAAAATTAATTAAAATAATTAGGGATAATGACTCGGTAAGTCCTAAAAGTTATACTGATTTTTCAATTAAGTCCTATAAGATTTAAGTATTTCAATTAAGTTCATAAACTTTTTAAAACTTACACCGTTAGTCCTATGCCGTCAAGTTGGACAGAATCGAGTGACATGTCAGTGAATGTAAAACACATCAACTGCCGGCAAGGAGTCTCGACACATCATATTTCCACTTACCAAAAATTAAGATTTTTTTTTTGTTTTGCTTTGGCATTAACCTCCGATTTTGTTGTGCTTTGCCAGTTAACAGGGCCCTTAGGAAACCAAAGGGCAATTTCCTTCCGAGCACTCTCAACTGAATCACTTCCATGGATAACATTCCTGCAAAGTAAAAGCAATTGCCAGCTTTAATAATAAAGAGACAGTTCCAAAGAATAGAAGCCAACAAGTTGAAAGATGTTCGGAATCAACTGAGTGAACTAAAATAGTCACACTCTTATAGGCTCAGGCTCAAAAAGAAAGAATGTTAAAAATAGTCTGCATTGAAATGGATAATGATCTCTAATAAATCAGTCAAAGAACTTACCTTCCAATGTCAATTGCAAAATCACCACAGATAGTTCCAGGAGCATATTGAACATGGTTGGTGGCTCCAATAATGGTGCGATCGGTGGCTACAACATTCTTGCCTCCCAAACCATGGCAACAATAGGGCTAGAAATGATCGATGTAGTTAACAAGTCCGCTGAAGAAAGGCTTTGCAGATAGATCTGTATAGTGCTTCTCAGCGAAAGAGCGCTCCATTGTGATTAGCTTCAAACCTAAATTCAAATAAGAAGAACAACAATTTTTTACTCTTCCCAGTATACATTCAAAAGTCATCACGTCAAAATCAGAGATAAAATCAACACTGATTCAGTCCAAAAAAAACAACCATAAGAGCAGCATTCATGAAAATATGCGAAATTCAAAAGTTAATCACAAATCTAAATACGAAAATTTGAACATAAAACTCAGTAATCTGCTAATTAGAAGTTATACAAAAAAAATACCCTACTTTTAGGTAAGTCAAAATATGATGTGTCAAGACTCCTTGCTGGCAGCTGATGTGTTTTACATTCACTGACATGTCATTAGCCTCTTGTGAAAGGATTTTGAGAGTAACTGATACGTCATTCGATTCTGTCCAACTTGACTGAATAGGACTAACTGGGCAAGTTTTAAAAAGTTTATGAACTTGATTGAAATATTTAAATTTTATAGGACTTAATTGAAAAATCAGTATAACTTTTAGGACTGAGTGAGTCATTATTCCAAATAATTATTAGAAAAAATTATGAAGATAAAAAATACATAACATGGTATTTTCATAAGAATTACCATCAAAAAATTAAAAACGGTACACAATGGCAATAATAATATAAAAAAGTATAAATAGATGATAAAAATAATAAAAAATATTTAATTGATATATACATTTTTTAGAAATTTGATTTATAACTTACTAATGAAAAAAATAATAAAAGGGAAGCAATTTATAAGATATACACATTAATAATAGAAAAAAATTGAAAAATTATTTTTTTAATAAAGAGTTTTTTTAGACTCTTTAATCTACTCTAACCTAAGTTAATAAAATTACATTTAAATAGGATTAACTCTTAAGGAGGTGAGGTTAACTCTTGATCTTTGATATCATAAAGCATAACAAATAAGAGCAAAAGAGATTAATTCATTATAGAAGTAATACTTGCCCTTCTTTATCCCTAATCCAAACGCACATTAATATCATAAAAAGAAAATGACACATATAATTTGTTAATATTATAAAAAATGTTTGCCGTTTGGCTATAAATGTTCTTTTAATTGTTTCTTTTTGTCATTGTTTCTTTTGATACATAAAATGGCAAACTAACGCCCACAGAATCAGAAGGTTTGTTAGTTGAAAAATTGAATTGCTTTGTGTTTGGTAGGTGCACATGTCAACCTGTTGTCTGTGATTGAATTTATTGCAATGATGATGATGTTTCAATTATTAGAATTTTATTATTGTTTTCTAAGCCTAGTTAATAAAATGAAAAAAAAAAAAAAAAAGGAAAATTGCAGGATAGTCCAACCTATTATTCTTTTAGCGATAGAACAAATTATTAGTATATTAGTCATGTTAATACCCCAAGGTGTTCATTGTTACTAATAGTTAATTAATATGCATTTCTAAATAATTTGTACTTAAATACGAATGATTTATACATATACTTCAATTGACTAATATCAATAAATATTAGTTATATTTTTTAAAGAAATAAATATTAGTTATATAACAGTTTGACACAAAAAAGATTTTCCTGTTTAATATTTCATCGTTTATGTTTAAAAGCTTCAATATCCACTTTCAAGTATATGAACTATAAACATTGAAATTATTATTATTTAAGTCGTATGTTATAATATTAATTTGTAATTAAATCACTATTAGAATAGTATACTGTAAATATTTTTAACTTTATCAAATGTCTTTTACTACTTAGTAAAATTATAAAAATTATGGATTCAATTTTCGCAGAGAAAATAGCTTTTGTAGATTGCTGATTGGAAGAGCAAAATCCATCCAATCCTGAGGCTATTGTATGTTGATGTGATGGCTCAACAAATGAGTACTAAATCAGAGACAAATTACATTGGGGTCTCTCTGCTTATCAATTATCTTCTACCGACAGTTCTCAAGAGCAGTAAACTTCAATTCATATAAAACCCAGAAAATGTCTGTATCAGCTACACTCATATACATAGCCAAACCTTATCCTCTTATAATTTAATATTTGATCCATTTTATAAGCTGGAAGACTGAAAAATTCTGAAATGAAAAAATGGAATCTTTATACAAGAATGGAATACATGGATTGTTATAAATACAAGCCATCTTTAAGACATGATGCTGAAAATGGCTGCTTCTAAGAACATTAATAGAGAAACATCACATCATTTGAATGAATTCCAATAGAAAGAATGCCTTCTCTAGTACAATATTTCATCTTGTAGTTACATCCAGGTTTTGACACTTCAAGAAACTCTCAATAATTTTTTCCTGCGAGAAATCTGTAAAATATCCCTTCCCCACAGCCATACCCTCTTCCTTTGCAAGCCTCTCAACTTCTTGCTGAACCCTTTCTCCTCCAACTTTACTTGGTTCCAACAAGTTACAAGCAACTTCAATTATATCATCACCATGTGCAAGTGCCATGGTTTGTACTGAAGCAAGTCCGCCTCCTCTCCCACTAACTCGTTTTGCAATTCTACGAACAGCCGCCATATCAGTAGATAATACAGGAACATTGTAGTTGTCAACCCATCGGGTTGCTCCAATTACGACAACACCTTTTGCTCGAGTCACTTGAGCTGGACCTTCATCTGGTTTCATTGGCAAGAACTCTGCCTTTGGCCCCCCTGTCCACTGATTTTCAGAATTGGGCTTGAAATACCCCAGTTCTCTTCTGATTGAATCAAGTGTTCTTCCTCGTTCATGTGCAGCTCCATACAGGAAGGTGGGGACTGTAAGATATATAAGATCATCAGCATGCAAAAAAACAATACTATACCTTTGGAGTGATCCACTATGGAAATCAAAAACTCATGAATATAGATCACACTGCCTAAAATTGGAAGTATAAAAATGCTTATCATCATAATCTCATATCAAATAAAATTTTCATCTATTAATTCATTTTGCTTAATTCAAAGGATGATCAACTCCTAATAGACAACGGATTCAACATACAAAAATAAGAAAAAAAGATCATATGGATGTATAAAACAAGACAATCAATAAACATTAGTATTACAGCTCCAGTTGCAAGGAATAGTTGCTAAATCAAAATAGTATAATGCTTCCAGTTGATTAAATATATTAAACAAACTTATATTGTGAATTAATTTTTGCTGTCAGTTTACCGATGGTTTCTAATTGAAACTAACAGAACAAAAATACTGGATCAGGCATTAGCACCATCGATTTATTTTTGGTTGCATCGATCATCACTTTGACTGATATAATTCATAAAGCCATCACGGAAAACCAATGCAATAAACCAAATAAGAAAGGAGACTGATAGCCTGCTACCACTTTAGCTTCAAAAAATCTAGACTCATGTTCCTCCATAAACTACCACAGGGCGATGCAAAAATCATGTAAAAAAAAAAACCTTGAAGACTAGAGCCAACATCTACGGCTAAGGACTTTGCGATTCCTGCTGCTTGGTCCAAAGATGCATGTGCTAAAGGATGAAAGCAAATGTGATCAACAACGCCAAGCCGGGGATGACTTCCACAATGCTGGTCAAAGTCAATAGCTTCAAAAGCAGCTTTAACCATGGCAAGTACAGCACTCTTCAAGGGACATGAACCTGAAGATGGCTTTGCAGCCAAGCTTGAGACAAGAGTATAACCAACTCTATTGTAGGTCGCATCCTCAAATTTGTTGACAATAGGCGCTTGAGGGAATAGCTTTGCAGCCTTTTCAATTGACTCCAAAGCAGCCTTGTTTCGGCTTTCAGATATGTAGACCTTGCAGCAAGCAAGCGTCCACTTCAACATTTTTCTCCTCCCTGCACCCTTTTTCCAAGCTGCACATGGACATAAATTGATATGACAAGAATTGCATTGTCAAGAAATGATGTTATAATTCCAATGAACCATAAACACCTGAGCCACCAGGTTAATCAGACTGTAGAAGCATTTACATAGGTAATATATACAGTAAACCATGATAACAATTTAATACATAGGACAATTGAAAATATAAGTAAATACAATGAAATAAAAAATTGACAAGAATATAAAGTCGGATGCAGAGTCTACAACAAATAGGTTTTAAATAAACTATCTGAGTGTAAACTGCAATCAAAATAACATTCCAAAGCTCAATTGAATTTCGTAGTCCTGATTACCATATAAACTATTCAGCAAACTTGCTATCAGAAAAAGCAACTCAAACCGACACCCAAAGAAAGTACCTTGTTAAGAGTATCTTTTGCCAAATCTATTCCCCACTTCTTATTTTAGCTAATATATAATTAGCATAACAAATGATTCACAGTCTGGAACCCATATGCCAAAATCACCTCACCTCACAGGAAAATAAAAATAATAATAATAAAAAAAACACTTCCTCCTTAAACAAAAATTGCAATTGCCATTATCTCTTCCATACAATTTAGCTGAAATTAAATTCAGTACTCTTGAGCATATAAATATCAAATTACATTCTTAGACAAATTCCTAAAGGCAATCAAAAATCAATTATTTAAGATACAAAGACAAAAAAAAAATGATATCATATAGTAAAAAGTTGTACATGAAATGCCTCCAACCATCAAAAGTCAATATCTTTGGGTTTAGGATACCCATCATAAACCAATGTCACATCCTTATTACCACCTGTTATAACCTTAAACTTCAACCTCAAACTATCCATAATCTCTTGAACACTCTCATTCTCAGGATTCAACAAAGGGTATTTCTCAATCAACTCTTCAATTTGTTTAATGGTCTTTTTAAATCGATCAGAGAAGGCAGTCGGGTCAATTCGAATAGCTGAGTTCCAGACATCAACACAACCACGATAAAAGCCAAGTTCTTCACCAACCTCAAAGCCTGTCTTAAGACCCACTTGTCGAGCCTCCTCTTTTCCTGAGACTAAACCATGCTTGTAGCCTTCTTCATAACCTTCCTTCCAGTGGGTATCCTCCAGATTTAAAGACGAATCAAATATGTCTTCCATTGAGCTAGACTGAGATCAAGACTCCGCGTAAAGATTCCGCCTTTTTTTTAAAAAAATTTTTCCTTCGTTTTGTTAAGAGAAGAATATAAATACCAATATTCTTGTGTACTTTATGGATGAAGAATTATAGGAGAGAAAAAGGATTGGTGGGTACCTGGTTCGAGGTGGAATGTGGCGGCAAGAGCCGGCAGAGACAGCAGGCGAAGAAGAACGAATGGCAGAGGTTGATTTCTTCTTAGCTTGTAATAATGGATTTTAGCCCACTACATGAGTTATGAATACTCATTTTTATTGGGCTTTTCAAAATGTTGTAAGAGAGGAGAATGAGTATAGTTTCACTAGGCTTTTGCAAAAAGGCCAAGGGGTCAAATTCGACCCTCAACTATTGGCCAAAGTCGACATTGGACCCTAATATTTTTTTTGTTCCCAAATAGAACTTAATGTGTCAAATTTAACTCAAATAAGACCCTCTACTAACAGAGTTCTAAACTGACGTTAAACATACAACTGAGGTGGAAGTGTGGGGCTGCCTTTCCATGACTCTGCAGCAGACAGTAAGTTGTTTACCATTTCAACAATACTAAGAGAAGAAAAAAGTTCACCACGAAAACAACCATTAAAGATGATAACCCAACAAATAAAGCAACTGTTTGCGAAGCTATGTGAACCTAAAAAAAATCGATGTTATTAGCAAAGAGTAAAGGCAACACACGCATAGTGAAAGCAACCTAAGTGAACCTACGATGAAGTTGTGTTTCTTCGTAAAAACAAGAAGAGCATTTGGTTTTTCATATTTGGGCCCTTTTGGTTTCCTACAGCTACGAGATTCAATCCTCATGGATGCACTAAACTTACACCAATTTACAGCTTTTATTTTCTATAAAACTATAAATAAAACCATAACAAATTCAAAATCAAGCACCCTTATCCTTATAACAAAGAATATAGCCACCAAAATGCATTATTTGAAAAAATAATCCAAAATAACAAAACATAAGAACAAAAATATAGAGTGATAACGAAGAATGACAAATAATAACACAACTTTTGTGCTGAGTAATAAAGAAGTACAGAAATAGAACAAGATGCATGAGATGAATTAAGCAACCCATTACATACCATACATTTTCTATTTATTGTTGATTTAAAGGGACAACCCATGAAAAACACTTCAAATCTTGATGTTGAAGATGACTATAAGCAACTCCAGAAGAAAACAATCATCATCAGGAGTTCTTGTATTAAAACGATGGAAGATACGATGAAGATGATTGCGTCACCATGGACATGGAATGAGAAAAGCAAGACTCCTTAGAGTGAGAGTATATAAATCCTCTTCGAAGGACGATTTTGGTAAACCTTTGCAGCCTCTATATCCCCTTTCGTTCTTCTTCTTTTAGCTCAAAAGATCAGAGATATTGACGATGAAAAAGACTTAATTATCGTTCATCATAGACCTGCAAGTGATAATCCTTCATGAATTGAAAAATAATTTCAATTTTAGATGGAAATTTGGGAAAAAAATTAAAGTAGAGTGTTTGTTGATAGAGTTAATTCGAGATTCAACACAAAAGAAAGAGGAGGAGGAGGAAGAGTCAGCACACATCTTGTTGAGTAAACGGAAAAATTAGACCTTATGGTGCCACCTCAGCAAGACTTAACGACAAGTTATTCATCTGTTAGAGTAAGGTCTTATTTGAGTCAAATTTGGTACATTAAATTCCATTTAGGAACAAAAAAAATATGAGGGTCCAATAACGACTTTGGCCAATAATTGAGGGTCCAATTTGACCCTTTGGCCTTTGCAAAAAATTTGTTTTGAATGAATGAAGGCCGAATACCTTATTTCACCCCTGAACTTTACCATTTTGGCCCATTACACGTATAAACTTTAAAACGTTGCAATAAGACATGAACTTTCAAAATGTGTCTATTTCACTCTTCGTTTAGTTTTTTTTTAGGTTATTAAACACATGGTTTGCCAGTGTGGGACCCAAGCATGTTTACAGTTCCTCAATGTGCGTGAAGTTATGCTGATGTGAATTTATCAGAGACAAAACTAAAATGTACAAAAGTTAAAGGACTAAAATAAATAAAGTTTGAAACTTTTGTTTCAATTACACCATCTTCTTCTATCTTCATTTTGGATTAAAAAAAAACTATCATTGAACAACATCACTCCAGCAGCCACTGGCAGCAATTTATGAGCTAAAACAAAACTCTATCATAACAACACAAAAATTTCATAACAATAAAAAGTAATCTGAGTAAATCAAGAACCATAAGACATAAAATTAATTAATTGAAGGCCAGCAAAAACCGAACAAAAACAATCCACAAACCATACAGTATAGAAGCTCCTTCAACAGATGATAACCAGACAGTGAACTTAGCTCCACAGGTAGCAGTCTTAACATCAGATACAAGACAGCGAACA
>CATIWO010380424.1:0-18229 GCA_949673435.1 Macaranga tanarius
CTCAACTCATCAGTATCAACTCAGTGATCATCATTTCATCAGCTTTCAGAGTTTTAATCAACGATTCTCAGCTCAAGCTTATCACTTCAGTACTATACACAGTATTCTAGCTATCTGTAACTAATTTATGTACAGCTGTCACAAACCTATTGGTCAATATGGTAGTCAGTTACTTGTTAGATGGTATATATGTAACAGTTACAACAATACAATATATGAGCTTCACATTTTATTTCAGCTTTTCTCTCATTTTCTTGATATACAGGCTATATATATATATATATATATATATATAATGAAAAGAGATATTTTTAATATTTCTTTCCCCATCTCTACATATAACTTTATGAGGTAAAACGTCAGGTTGTACATGTCAACAAGACATGTCCCTACAAATTTAAATAACACTCAAATCTTAGGAGTTGTCGGTGATATATCTTAAGCAACATATGCACTTCCTAATTCGATTTTTAATTTTGAAAAAATGATTTGTATGTACCACTAAATACAATATAATCAATTTTAATTATGATCTTATACAAGCGCAAGTGCGTGTACAACATTACAGAATTAGCCTATTCATGAATGGTTTCTTTTATTGGTGGATTGTGATTAAAAGACCCACTTACATAATTTTTTTGGCTCATTTTAGCAGTTGACATTGGACTATAATCATTTTTCTTATAAAGTTTTGAAATTTTCTTTATTTAATAGAGCTACTATATGCATGTATATAGGTGCTAAGAGCTTATTATTATTAAAATATATTTATGTTAATTTTTTTAGTAAGACCACGAGCTGTTCTGAATGGGCTTCTACCGAAAGGCGTCTTAAGCCCGTATTACATCCAGACTAATTTATGCTCGAGCCGGGCAGGACCACAAGGGCGGCAAAGCTCTCCCAAAGAGTTTTAAAAGTAGTTGCATTCCCAGAACTCGAACTCGAGACCTCTGATTAAGTTGGAAGAGTCCCCTGTCAACTCATCCATATCCTCTTGGGTTATGTTTATGTTAATTTAACTATAATGCATGTTGATATTTGTAATGCGTTGATTTCTGATCTTGATTAATGCAATTCCATTTTTCCTAAAAAAAAAAAAAAAATGCATGTTGATATACAATTCCCGAATATCAATATCAATAACAATAAATATATAATTTTCATTTTGTAGGGATATTCATGGCTGTACAAGAAAAGGTTATAGCCTGTGGAGCAGGACTAACAGTGATAGGGATGATTCTAAGGTTCATTGCTGGACCAGCAGCAATGGCTATTGGCCCTATAGTTGTGGGTTTGCATGGTGACGTTTTACGTGTTGGCGTGTTGCTATCATTCAGGTAATTAAATTATGAGTATACATATGATCAAAAGGTGTTTAATTAAAGTAATTAATTAACAATAATATGTTTATAATAGAATATGCTTTTGATTAATATTTGTTAGATTGTTGATATACAGGCAGCATTACCGCAATCTATTACCTCGTTCATCTTTGCTAAAGAATATGGATTGCATGTTAAGGTACTAAGCACAGCATAAGTATCATATGGCAAAATTCGAATCCTATTCTATTCACAGAAAAATATTATCATAAAATTATTTTCTACTAATAAATTATATCTTTTTTTAATTAAGAATTTACATATATAATATATTTAAAAAATTATTATTTATTATAGGTATATTATATCTAACGAATAAATAGGTTATAATTACAGAACCTCAATTATATATCACCCATATTATTTGTTATTCCAAATAAACATTAAAAGTTAATTTATATATAATTATTGATTGGACATGCTAAATTAAAAATTGAAAGAACTATTGCCAAAAATATGGGAAAATTTTATTGGAATATAGTGGAATAAAAAATTAATACTTGTATATATAAATCATGTTTATTAATTGTCATTAAGCTTATGTTATATATATTGTTATTTTGCAGTGTGAACGTCGGTATGATAGTGTCGTTACCCGTATTAATTGCTTATTATGCGATTTTAGATTTTGCACATTAGTCGGTCGTTCTTTACCATTTTTATTTTCAGAAATTAACAGTGACAGAAAATAAAATGTGAAGTTATTACTTATCATGTTATATAATTAAAAACTAGTGAAACAATTGTTACATTAAAATAGTGTCACTATATTAACTTTTTAGTAAAGGTAAGTGTTACGCCGCGGGACGATAACCGTATCATCGCAAAAATATCCGTTTTAATTTCTTCAATTAATTTGACAGTTTCCTATAAAAAGAAGGGACATTTTTATAATTTTATATATATAAAAAAAATTAACGGAATATAGATCACTGTGGTTAACTTTTTATTTGTCAAAATATTATCATGCCAAAGTAGTAATAGAGCCAAAATTAATTTGGCTCAAATCATGATTATAAAGATCGCACAAATACAATCAGTATATATAAACTAAGAGCCTGTTTATTTTTTACGAATATTTTTGTATGTTTTGCTTCCATCAGTAAATTAATGTATCATATACATATTGTTATTTATAAAAATAAAAATCAAGAAATATATCAGATGTTAGTTCTTATTATTGTATTTAGTATCAATAAGAAAATTTTTATTTATAAAGTAAGGATTTAAAATAAAATCGATCATATGCAGGCTAATGGTACATATATGTATTCAACTTTATTAGGTGTGTCAACAAGACACATCCCTACAAATATAAATAGCACTCACATCTTAGGAGTTGTCGGTGATATATCTTAAGCAACATATGCACCTCCTAATTCGATTGTTAATCTTGAAATAATGGTTTGTATAATTGTATTTGTATATATGTACCACTAAATACAACAAAAATCAATTTTAATTATGATCTTATATCAGTGCAAGTGCGTGTACAACATTACAGAATTAGCCTATTCATGAATGTTTTATTTTATTGGTGGATTGTGATCAAAAGACCCACTTACATAACTTTTTTTGGGCTCATTTTAGCAGTTGAGATTGGATTATAATCATTTTTCTTATAAAGTATTGAAAATTTCTTTCTTTAATAGAGTTACTACAAGCATATAGGTGCTAAGAGCTTATTATTATTAAAATATGTACATGCTAATTCAACTATAAATTAAAGCATGTTGATATACAATTCCCGAATTTTAATAACAATAAACATATAATTTTCATTATTGTTTCTCTTCTTTATTTTGGCATTCTCTTTCATCACATGTGATTTTTTTTTTTGCTTTGCCAAAAACATTATTGGTGAATACAAAAACCCACTAAGGATTAAATGATTTATTTCTCTTTATTTTTCCTGTGAAATATGGTCAATTTCAGGCTATAATTACTTATTGTTAATCACTTAATTAAGATTTGACAATGGGCAAATGTGTATATATAATATATCTATCTGGCAATACAGCAAAACATGGGATAAACATGAAAACACCTTTTTTTTTTTTGAACATGGAAAAGAAAACCACCCATCATTTTCAACTATTATTTCATATAATTTCAACTAAGTTATCATTAAAAAAATTAATATTTATAATATTTTAAACTTAATTAGTGAAAAAAATTCAAAGAAAATATAAGCTAAAAATATGCTCAATTAAATATTTAAGTCAACAACAGAATTAGGCAAAATCATTTTCTTTTTGTTTAACACTATTGCTATTTTGTTAAACAGCTGCTATTAATTTGCTAGACATCATGATCATACATTTAAGCCACATATTTTTCTTTTTTCTTCAAATTATTTACCATGTGGTGGAAAGCAACATTAAAAGGAAAGTTACATTGGCCATGAATTGACTTCCACTAACGATTATCCAGGCGTTAGAGATTAGTTTTTTGAGGACATTGTACAACTGGGCCCCTTCATTATATTCACAAATCACAGATCAATATACTACAAATTATACACTTTTCTACAAAATAAATTGACAAAAAAATTAGAAATTAAATAGGTAATTTTCAACCAATACTAAATTGAAAGTTGACAAATTTCTTCTATTACCCTCAGAAGCTGACTGCTCATATAAAAAAAATATTTAAATAATTTTATTTTTATCATTAAGCACCAATTAACAATGAAATATTTTTGAGTTAAAAAAGAAATAGATTGAAATTGTGTTAAATTTTTGTGTTAAAACGAATGTATTAAAAAAATGGTAATGTCTAGTATCGCGGTATACTACGGTTATAGCGCCGTAACATGCCGGTAAAATTACCAAAAAATTTTTCAGATTTATTATGTTTTTTTAAAAAATTAAAGATCAAATAAATAATTTTATAACTTTTTTAGTATGTTGTGGTGCGCGATTATCTATTAATTTTCTTAAAAAAACAAAAAAATCTAATTCCCTATCCAATTGAGCTTGTAGGACAGAACCTGCGGGCCTCGTGTACAAGTACTTATTTATTTTTAACTTACAAAAGGAATCTAAAATTTAATTTTAAAAATAAAAGAGAGATGAAAAAAGTTTTTTAAAAAAATGTTTTAGTCTTGTCAATTTTGATGGACCATCCAATAGCTTAATAATTGCATTGGGATCAATTTATCAAAAGTTAGGTACGAATGGTTAGATAAGCACTTAATTACTCATTTAATTTTAATCCCTCCATTTAAACATAAATTTAAAGAAGATTAAAGAAATGGACGCAGCCAAAATTTCTTTAATCTTACATTTACTTTCTGGCTGTTTTAAACCCAATTAATATCTACACTAAATTCTCTGCTTCAACTGTTGTAGGGTAGGGTCCGCTCCTCCTACTTCATTGATGAATTTTATCACAATATGCATAAAAAACACATTTTTATTTTATTTGTGTATAAAATACCATCATCACTAGCAAAAAAAAATATTTTTTATGCCATAAATGTAAAATAAAATTATTACCATGTATTTATTTATTATATGAACAATTAATTAAGTATTTATAGATTAATTTATAATTTACTTTATAAAATTATATATTTTTAATGTTAATTTGATAAATTTAGAAATATTTCTTTAAATGCAAGAATTAAAAGTAAAATTCAGATATCATCTTTAAAAATACAGAACAATAAATGTAAAATTCAACTAGTTAGATAATTTGAGAATACATTTAGATAGATTAGTAATTAACTATCACGTAAGAAATTAAATTTGATATGTGCATAAAGTTACTTTGTAGCATTGTAACTAAAAGATAAACATTATGTTTATTTTTTTTTAGAATGAAGTCTTTATTTAGATAAACTTTAAATTACAATTGATGGAAAAATTATTATTTAAATTATATGTATTTTACTAAAAAAAAAGTTACTTTGAGTAAAATTTTATTTTTTAAACATATATATGATGAGTGCCTTAGTGCTTTATTAAAAAAAAAAGAGATTAATTTACTAAAAATAATAATAAATAAATAAAAATTTCAACATAATTAATTAATAAAAAAACATGCAAATAAAAAAAGGGTGAATTACTATTTACCCTTATGGTTTGCAATATTATGCTACTTGGTCCCTGACATTTAAAATTTATATTATCTCCCCCTTATATTTTGCATAATTATACTATTTACCCATTCTATAAATTTTTTTTATCAAAATTACCGTTAACTGACATGACATTAACAAGTAAATACTATTTGCCCCCTCTATTTGAATATATTATTATATTTGCCCGCTTTATTTGAATATATTATATTATTTGCCCCAAAAATTTTAAAAACATAAACTAATTATTTAATAGAATTTATGTTAAAATTATCATTAATTGACTATAAAAATGATAATCTTATTAAAAATATTTTTGACAAAAAATAAAATAGTTTATTTTAACTTTAATTTAATCAAAATTTTAATCAAATAACGATTTATTATTTCCAATTTTAAATATATTTACTTAAATGTTAACCAAAATATTTATATTTCATAAAAAAATTAAAAAGTAAATTTCTTTTTAACTTCTTTTAAATTTAAAATTTAATTTTTATTTGAATTATTAGTTTAAATTATTGAATATATAAAGTGTGTTATGAATAAAATTAACAATTTTAAATAATTTAATCAATATACCCAAGAATTGAAACTAAAAATTTAAATAAATAATTAGATTTCAAAATTAAAAAGAGAATTGATTTGATTAAATTTTTTAATGCAACATGAATATTTTATGTTAATATTTAAGTAGAGATATTTTAAAACTAATATTAATTAATTGGAATTTAATTAAAAATTTAATTATATAAAATTAAATTACATATTTTATATTCTTATTTAAATAATATAATTATCATTTTGTAGAAAACCTTAAGAAAATTAGTTTAATAATAAAAAAACATAATTTCTAAATACTAGGGGTAAATAGTATAATATAGTCATATAGATGAGGTAAATAGTATAATTTTTTTATCAACTAACGGTAATTGTAACGGAAAATTTAACGGAGATGGAAAATAGAACAATTACGTAAAATAGAAGAGGGAGATAATGTAAATTTAAATGTCAGGGACCAAATAGTGTAATATAGCAAACTACATGGGTAAATAATAATTCACCCATAAAAAAAAAATGTAAAACATGCAAAAAGTAAGAGAACATGAGTGGGAGTGACATGCGTTGCTTTCGGGCATAACAGTATCTTTGTTAATATAATTAATTAAGTAAAAAATTTGCTAATTAATTAATTAAAAGTGTAATTAAATATCGTATTGAATGGTATTAAATATGTTCAAAAAAAAAATGGTATTAAAAAAAAATTATGTTAAAAAAAAAAGGAATTGTATTAAAAAAATCTGGCCACTCGCCGTGCTCTTCGGGGCTTCAACTTCTGTTTCTTTCTCCCACAAACAAAACTATTCCAACGTTTTCCCGTCAACAATTTTGTCTTCTGTTTTCTTTTCTGTTCTGTTCTACTGTTTTTGTTTTATCATTTCATCGTACACTTAATCACTTTAATTATAACAACAACAACAACAACAACAGAAGTGTTTCTTTAATTTTCTTGAAATGCTTTGAGGTTCCTGGAAAATGAAGTCAATCAATCCTGTAAGTTTCTTTTTTTTTGGAGGTTGGTGATTAAAGACATGATTTTTATTTATAATTTTTTTCTGGGTTCTTGATTCTGATTCTAAAGTTGTTGTCTTTTCTTCAAAAGGAAACAAAAAACAGCAGCAAAGTTCTCTTCCTTTTTTTTTCTTTTGTTTTCCTTTATATGTGGCTGACTCAAATTAGAACTGATAATGGTGATAATTAAACTGTTAATACTGTTTATTTTATGCCTCTCATTAATTTAAGTAGCTGAAACTCTGCAAGTATTTTACGTGAACCTTGTAATCTTGTATGTTATTTTGTTGGTGAGTTTAATGTTGTTTTAACTGTTAATGTATTTATGTTTCTACATTTTAGTAGAAAGTTTGTGTTTTTTTAGTGTAGCTGGTGAAGTTATTGTGCCTTAATTAAATGTATCTTTAACTAATTGAAAGTTTTTTTTTTTTTCTTCAGGTACCTTTGCCAGTTGATCCAAAGAGTAGAAGATCATGTCTTTGTAGCATTCTTCCTACTGCTTCTTTTCTTTTTCTTGTTTTCTTCATAGGCAGTACTTTTGTTGTTCCAAATTACAAAGAGGTATTTATATATATATATATACAGATACTTGTTCACTAAATTTGAAATCTTTTGCTTGATTCTGGTCAGATGTGGAGTAACTTTGAGTCTCATTGTGTAGAAATTATCAAGATGGAAGATAGTTGATAGTTTCCAGGGTTTGAAATTCGGCTCTTGTAAGGTTTGTTTACTCTGGAAAATTTTAGTCATTAAAATATGGAAATTATTTGCTTGCTGTATTAAATTGCCGACATTTATTGCTTACTTGTTTGCATCTTCTTTAGAATCAGTGCAAGCCTCCTGGGAGTGAACCATTACCTGAGGGCATTGTGTCAAAGACTTCCAACTTGCAAATGAGACCATTATGGGGCTTCCCAAAGGTAGAGGTCTAAGAGCTTATAACTGATGATAATTTCATTCGGTGATTGGTGGCATCCCTGAGTTTCCAAATATATCATTCTTTGAATTCTGGTATAGTACAGTGGTGTGTGATTTTCCAAAAGCCAGCTTATTGTTGGATTCTTGGTTATAGGCATATTGCTTCTACATATTTAAAAGGACACAAGATTAAGGTTAATCTTGAAAACTGTATTGCAGCATTAGGGACTGTTGCCATCACAGATTGCATAAATTTTAAAAGCTTCAATTTGCTTCTGCACATTTATTTTCTCAATTTATGTATCAGGAAAAGATTCCAGATTTTGCTAAAGTTTTTTGATATGTACTTAGCTTTTTCTTTTTCAAATTATTTTATTAATTGTCCTGTTCCGTAAACAAAATTACTGCATGTTATACTGCTATTTACATATTTCTACATTTATGGTTTCAGCAGAGCGATGAAAATTCTTCAAGTAACTTATTCACACTGTCTGTTGGAATAAAGCAAAGAGATATTGTTGACAAAATGGTCAAAAAGGTATTTAAGTATGCATGTATTCCGCAATATCTACTACAATTCTGTGGTGCACTCATTATTCTTGTTCTATCTGCAGTTTTTATTATGTAATTTTACGGTAATGCTTTTCCACTATGATGGTGTTGTTGATGAATGGAACGATTACAAATGGAATGATCAAGTCATACATATTTCTGCCCGTAATCAAACTAAATGGTGAGTCACCTTAGCTATCATCATTTCATTTCTATTAGACATTGCATTATTATAAATATATTAGTCCTGTTTTGTTTCCTTTTTTTTTTTTGTGCTTTCTTTTGCTAGGTGGTTTGCAAAACGTTTCTTGCATCCTGATATAGTTGCAGAGTATGATTATATTTTTCTCTGGGATGAAGACCTTGGAGTTGAAAATTTTGACCCTCAACAGTATGTTACCTGCAAAACTTATTGAATTTCTTCTTTAAAGAAAGCGCACTTTAGAAGTTCAAACAGTTAGATATGATTTTCAACTAATACCACCCTATTTGCATAAAATGTGTTTAATTTTCAAGTGGAAGAAAGTGAAATAGATGCATAGATATAAACAACCACCTTATCTCCTTATGATACCATAGCTTATTAACCTCTAGTGCGAGTTTTTTTAACTTATTTGACCCTTCTAGGTATTTATCAATAATTAAAAGCAAAGGGCTTGAGATATCACAGCCAGGACTCGATCCTGCTAAATCAGAGATACACCAGCAGATAACTGCACGCCTGAGGAGATCAATAATACACAGGTTCTTATTCAGCCTCTTTGTTTTTCAATGATGATATTTAATTCTTTTATCAGTTCCATTTAGCAGACAGAATGTGCAGTCTGTGAGTAGCATTTTATACAACACTAGTCTGTTGATAGCTCCTTTTTGGTTCATTGTTGATTTCTTGATTCAGCGCAATAGGATTATATGTACTGTTTCACTTGGTGGTTGTTGCCTGTACTCCACCACTATTGTCCTCTGGAAAAATTTTCTGTGTTGGAATTGAACTAATAACCATTCAAATTGCCTCATGTGGTTGTTTAATATGTGATTATGTTTCACTGCTAGCAGAAGAACATTCAAGCCTGGTATTTGTGATGGCAATAGTACAGCTCCTCCATGCACTGGGTAAAATTTTGCAAATTCATTTCTATTTTAAAGAAGGTTCATTTTTCACTGTACAGAAAGATATATTTTTTTAAATGAAACTAAGCTGAAATCTCTGGTTGTAGGTGGGTAGAAATGATGGCTCCTGTATTCTCAAGAGCAGCATGGCGTTGTGTATGGTTTATGATCCAGGCAAGTAATTGTACTGTATTTAAGTTTTTTTCTCTATTTCACTTTCTTCTACCCACCTTGCTTCTGGGTTGGGGAGGGTTGGAGAAGCATGGCCATCAAATTACTTTATGTGTTCATTTATATTCAAAATGTGGAAGAATGCTTGCAATCAAGTTGAGAAGAGTTGGCTGGGGTCTCCTGTACTATGACAACTGTGAATAGCATTATGATTCATTTCTTTGTATTGTTTTATTGCAATCATTTGTCATCTCGTTGGTAGCCTACTGCCCTCAACGTGTTATATGTTATGATGCGTCTTGTTTACATGTCTTCCATATTTCTGATTGGCATTTTTCTTTTTCCAGAATGATTTGATCCATGCTTGGGGTCTTGATTATCAGCTTGGTTATTGTGCACAGGTAACTTCCTTTTCTAAATTTCCTAATGTCATGTTCATCACAATTTTGTTCAGTGTCTCTTCCACATCTGCTTCAATCTATAGATAAGTCTTTATTTTGATAGGGAGATCGGTTAAAAAATATCGGTGTTGTGGATGCTGAATACATAGTGCATTATGGTCGCCCTACACTTGGAGGTACAGATGAAAATAAGGTTAGATCTCTGGAATCATCACACTTAATATATTGAGTTGTTGCAAATGGTTTAATTTACGCAGCTCTTTAGCTAATTTTAAATTTTGAGTTATTGTTTGAGATTTTATAATCGAGATTGTGTAGAACTTATTTGATTGGTTTTCACCTCATGCAATCCCTTACAGTATTCTACCATTTGTATTACAGGAAGCATCTCATTCGAATAAAAAGGACCGTAGACTGGGAGTAAGTATCAATGCGAAATTTTGCTACTTAAGGTTTTTGTTGCAGTTAAGTTTGCTGGAATTAAGTATTTGACTTTTATACTGCAGGACCCATCTCATTCCAATAAAAAGGGTCCAAGATTAGAAGTAAGTATCGGTGCAAACTGCAAAGTATAACTTTGAAGATGTTTTGACTTTTTTAGTTTGTAGCTAAGCTGATCCATAGACCTGGTAGTATAGAATAGGAAATTCTGAAGCTTTTTGCATTTTTTTTTTTTAATAAGCTTAGATGTGGCAGAAGTATAGATTGAGGTTACTGCTCTTCTCTGCAGTCTCTGTTGAAAGAAAGAAATACTATAAATATTAGTTTTGTTTAATGAACTCAGAAGACAATTTGATGCTTATTAAAGAAACCAGTAAGGAGAGTGGTTGAATTTAAGAAATGGGCATAGGTCATAGCAAAGTGATCTCCAATCTCCTTAACCATCTGAGGAAACTCTACAACATACAGCAAAAGGCCAAAAGTCTAATATTTCAATGCTTATTGCTTATTGTGCAGGTAAGGAGGCAATCCTTCATTGAATATAAAATTTTTGTAAAGCGATGGGAAAAAGCTGCTAAGGAGGATAAATGTTGGGTAGATCCATACGAACAGGCAACAAATCAAAGCATGCCTCACTTTCGTATAGTTCCTAAAGCTGTGTAAATTAAATGTACCATATGCATCATTAATGTTCAATAGAAAGAGGTAAGATGATGAAGCAAGTGCAGTGATGATGGAGATGGAGTTATGCAGAAATGTAGTTCAAATATTTTGAACTTTATTTGGACATCAGATGGAGGGTCACACGTGGTGGCTCTGTTTGTATATATTGTAATTTCAGGACTTGTAATTATGTCATTCTTTCCCCAATAAAGAAAATGCAGTGACCTAGTGATAAAGGTAGAGACCAGAATAGCTCAGAGCAATAAGGGTAAGAAAAGCTCACTCTTTTGTGACTGTATATTGTTTCCATCTTCCAACAATGAAGATTTTTTTTTTTCATTTGCATTTTTTTGGTGACTGATGCACTTCACTTGTGGGTTGTTAGTTGTTACTGATCCCAATCACTAGTCATCATGGTTCAGTGGTGTGTCTTTAGGGAATTAGATTCTCAAATTGAAAGCAATTATGATATCTATACTATAGGAATATGATTAAAGAACTTTACAGCTTAGTCACTTGTTGAACTGTATCCATATGAGGAGGCAATAAGTCAAAAATTATCAGTTGAATTTGGTAGCTTTACAACTGGTTCGCACAAGTCAAAGATTGAAGATTGAAGATTGTAATTCAAATGTTCATTGTTCCTTTTTCATGTCTAGCTCTAAGCATAGGGATAAAAGATGAAAAGTGAAGCACAATTTAGATAAAAGCAGTACAAGTCAAGCAAGCATAACCACATCCTCAAAAACCCATCAAATTACCTTAAATTGTGAAACATATGTTTCTTTTGGGGTTGCTAACTAGCAAGACCTAAAATCCCCAACAAAGCAGTTCTTTTAGATCAAGATGCTAAATATGGCATTATCATAGACTAAATAAAGGGCATTAAGCTATATAAAATCAATGATTCCCAATCATGACAATTTTACATAGTAAATATGAAACCAATGATCAAGTCAAAAAACAACATATAAAATCAATGAGCTATTGTTTATTGATAACGGAATGAATTACAGAATTCAGAATCCCACGGCACATTTTTAAAAATTATTAAGGAACTTATTAATGCAGCAGCTAATTAGCTTTAAACAAAACAAAGTACTAACAAGTAATCTTTGAAATCCTATTGTCGTGTGATAAATAATGACAACTTGCATTTAAAGTTAGATGCAAATGTAGGTCGTTTTCAAAACATGATTAATCTCCTGTCAACACAAAATTAAGGGATTAACATTTATGGCTCTACTTGATAATTGATACCATCCGCCCGCACTATGATCAATACACCAAAAATATAATTTTATATGTTTCTCTAGACAACATATTGACATTAAATTAATCTCATCCTAGTATTTTATTTATACTATATCTTAAAGAATATTTATGTCTTAGTATGACCAAAGCATATACAATCTTAAGAAGAGCATGGAAGTTCTTATACATTCTATTTTTGAAGAGCAATACAAAAATATTTTGTTGTATGACCGTTTGCTATTAATTTACTGGATGATTTTAAGTTGATCTCATTTTTTTTTTTACTTACTTCCTAACAAAACTTCTCTAGAAAAAAGGAAGAACACTAAATCTAATTGTTGTTTTCCTTTAAAAAAGAGCTGTTATCCTCAAAATAGGGCAACAAATAAACAAACTAACAACCTAAAACAATGAACAAGAAAATTTGAAGCTTATTGACATATTGACAAACAGAAGTGGTCCTTAAATGCCCTAATAGGCCTCTAAAATCTATAGTGCTATCCCATCTCAACCCACAAAAAATACAAAAAGGTTTTTGCATTTGAATTCTTCTTCCATTGTTAATCTCTTCTCCAAATTATTATCTTTTGGGATTTGTGTTGTTGGGTAGGACTTCAAAAGCTGTGAAATGGGGTTAGGATCAAACACGGGATTATTCAAGTTCATGCAAAAGTTGACGGTGATTCTACTGATATCTATCTTCGTTTTCATGGGAAATGCCATGGGGCAGCAGGGCAGCAGCAAGCAAGTACAGCCGGGCATCAAGAATATACAGCCAAAAACATATGTGAATGTACAGTTTATATGTTGTATTAAAATGTGGAAATTCATTACTGTTGGCAATTGCTGTTAACATTACATGTGTTTTCTCAAAGATTTGAAACGATAATAAGTTCGTGATGCAAATATCTGCTCATGTTTATATATATAAATCCCCTAAAAGCTATAAATGCAAAAAGAGACCGCTTAAAATATGCAAATATAGCAAGCAAATTGTTCTTGATGGTAGTTTGCTTATGTAATTATATGATATAGACACACGCATGATCCAGCCTGAGAAATATACAAAACTGAACTTTTCTTCATTCTCTTTTTTGTTGTTATTATCATTTTTCTCGTTTTCACAAGGGGAGCTATTGAAAACACCCACCACCATTTTGATTGCTACATGCCCTTAAAACCGCACATGGGTTGTCAAGACATCAAATGCTCTTGTGGCTATAAACCCTATTGCCATGTCCATATCCTCATAAGCCCCAGCCCCACCACTTGATTTCTCTTAAAAAAACAACTCTGTTAACCAATTAGGCCTGAATTGAGATTGAAGATTGCATCCTCATACCTGAAGCTATGAGACGAACACAATAACATTATGCCACTCAATTAAAACGCACAATGAATAATACCTCCTGTGCAAGACAAGCAATCAAAGAATCTGCCATACCATGAAATGAATCATCTACAAAACAGTAAGGCACAGAATCTATAAGATCTGAGGCAGCATTTACATCTCCAGTATAATGACCAGTACGAGCATGAATTACATTGAGTAGAAATATAGCTCTTAAAGTAGTACATTAATGGTCTTTCAAGAAATATAAAACCCTCACCTTACTACTTGAGCAAGTAGTAGCTAAGGCTTAATTGCCTCTACCCAACTTCCACCCACCTTAATATTGGGGTTGGCTACACCTGCATGCATTAATATCATCACCTCTATCTTATCCACCAGCAATAAAAACTCATCCATCAAAAAGGCTTTTTACACCAGCAATTAGCACTCTCCAATTGAAGGTAATTGAAAACCAGCCCTCTTTTTGTATCTGGCTTTTGGTTTAGGTGTGTATCTGTGCTGGGGGTGCCATCTACCAAAGAAAAAAAAAAAAGGGACCACCCAGATCAAAACATGATCTGTTGGAACTTGGCCGCACCTTGCATGCATAGAATATGCATGTTGACTAAGGATTTCTTAGCCCCACAAGAAGACCAGTAGCACCATTGCCAGAACAATTATGATAAATGCTCAATTAATTGCTCTAAAGTCGTGGTGCAAGAAAATATAGTCTGTGGCCATGCCATTTTCCTGTCATCTAGTCTTAAAGGAATGCCCCAACAGCAAGCAAAGGTTTGTGATAGAAGAGCGCTAGCTGTTGTAACCCACTACCGAAAGAAAACAAAAATTTGCTTTGTTCTAAAACACTATGTGCCAGAATCAAAAATTAAAGGAGACTATAGGATGAAGCAACAGGAAAAGCAAGAATAAAGACAACACAACATTGATAAAAGAAATCCCCTACATATTAGAACAAAACATAAGTGGAAGTGAAGACACCCAGTTGATATATTTAAACAAAAAGTCCTTCAATGTTGAATTTTGCATTACTTCCACTGTATAATAAACAAATAATAAGCAAGGAGCAGGATTAAAATAACATGAACCTTAATTCTTTGTCATGAGTAAACGCACACAAGCCCTATTGAGCACTACTACCACTTGACCACTAGCATTAATATATTCTTAAAATAACTAATTAAATTATGACAAGCAAGAGTAGCTGAATAAACAAAGAACAATGTCTCCTCAAATACCATATAATGCTAATCCTAGCGTTTGCCATTATCTTCAGACATTGCTACTACCATAAAAATTTATACACAATTTCCACTGGAAGTAGCAAAACCTTTACTTTGGAAATAGCAACTCATCTCTCAACCCTAATTAGATCCTTATAAAATAATAATAAAACTATAAACAAACAAATGGAGAACAGATATTCTTCTTCCCATTCACACTCTCAACATAATCAAGAAGATGACTTGACCCCCAGAATTAAACTAAAAGCAAGATATCAAAAATTAAAGATGGCATCCAAAGCAATTACAGGTCTTGGGAGTGAAAGAACAGAAACCAAATGGCCTGTTGGGAATGTTGCAATTGATGGCATAGCAACAAGGAGAAGGCAAGCAAACACCTCTAGCACCTCCACAGCAAGTGCAAAGTGCACATATCTGGAAGCTACCCAATCTCCTTCTGCTATCATTCATCATCAGTCTCATCTCCAACACCTTCTCTGGCTCCATTAGTGGCACCATTTCTTCACTAATTGCAGACCCATTTACCTCAAAATCAAGAAACCAACAAAACAAACATTCAATAAACTAAACAACCCAAGAAATCATGACCAATTTATCAAGAAATGAAAATGGATCTAGAAATTTTTAAAAAATAAAAAATGGGTTATGCTAAAGATGATAAATAAACAAATAAAAACACTCACTTGGGCTACACTTGTACTTGCTTCACTGTAACTGATCACATTAGAGAAAAAAAGCAGCAGAAACAGCAAGAGAGGAAGGGTAGTGAGCCCATAAGAAGACATGATAGATGAGTGTTTCATAACTTCTCTTTTTCCTTCTTTTAAGAAGGATGATGGGTTGGGTTCTGTTCTGTTTCACAAGCTTAAATTAGTGGGAACTGAACTGGTAATAAGGTTGTGCCTGTGGGGAGGGTTTATGTATGATGTATGAGTATGATTTGCTTCTTTTTGTTGTGGGGTGGCATTTGTGTCTATTACATGATTTGGTGAGATCATAAATATAAATGCATATTTATATTTTTTGATTGATGGGTTTGTAATTGTAAGTTGCAACTGCTTAGGTGGTCTTAAAGAGAAAGTGTGAGTGAGGGTCTTGATAACAATAATAGTGAGGTCTTTTCTTTTGCATTGTTTTGAAGCAACTGAAGCTGTGTGGGTTTTAGGTTTTAGCTAGAGTTTGCAAGTAGAAAAAGTTTTTGCTAATCCCAAATTTATTACATCTAATAATTAGATTTATGATAAATAATGTTTGCGCCTTTATTTAATAAATGTAAAAAAAATTATTATCTTCTCCTAAAGTATTATATTCAATAATGTCTACATTTATAGTTTCAAAAAAATAATAATAATAATAATGTCTACATTTATTAGATAATAAAAAAATTTCCCACTCCACCCAAAATGTAGAAGAAAAAGAGCAATATGATGGAGCTAATTGGCTATATTGCTGCTGTGGTCTGTGTGTGTGAATGTTTTTATGCAATACTACGCCGCTCTGCTTTGTTCTGAGTCTGACCTTCTGCGAACTGCCATCGCAAACGCAAACAATGCCTTAATTATCGAAATATGAAAATTATTGATGTTGAAAGAGAGAGCCTTAGGGGTTGGCTTCCACTCAATTTTATAAACTTTTCAAACAATTATTATTATTAGTTGGTCGTACTGTCTTTGTAGTTATATTCGTATTAGATAAAATTAGTCACATGAGCTCATAATATTGGATCAAAAATAATTATAGTTAACAATTAATTCATATGAATTATTACATTTACATATTTATCTTACCATTAGCCATTTGATTTATATTTGATATCTAATTAAGGTAAAATAATTATTTTTAAAATATTTTTTGAAGGAATTATTATTTTTTTAATTTATGAATCATTTTGTGCATGCGGCATTACTTATTCATGATGAACTACATAAAAAGTAGATATGCAATATGATGTTAATTATTTTTTTGAAATAAATACATATAAAGTCAATTGATATAAACACCCAAATCCATATGCATGTAAGTAGAGGTTGGAATTATATAGTTTGAAAAAACAATAAATTTGTTCACATGAATTACACTGTTTTTTTTCCCCTATAGAACCAGCAGTAAATAACCCATGTTAGCAATCGGGCTCTTAAAGCACAAGACATATTATGAAATATTAAGTTGATTAAAAAATATATGTTCTAATTAAACATTAATTAAAGATTGCTCTTATCATTGAAAAAGATTATTGAATGCAAATTTATGTTGAACTAGGTTTGTTTCCCATATTACTATATAAGTATGTTAGACCCTTATATACAATTCATTATATAATTTTTTTTTTTTTTTTTGACAATATTCATGAAGCATGGGAGAACCTATACATTGCATGGAAGATCACATACTCACTTATGCTTGATTGCAAGTCTCAAGTAGAGGCATTGGAATTATCTGCTACCTTCAACTAATTGTTTTGCTTTGTACAGTACATTGCTCTTTTTTTTTTTACATTTCAAATTTAAATTTTTAAATCAAATACTTGCATTAATAGATATTTAAAATTTGATACCTATTACACATTTGTCTATAAACAAATGTTGCCATGGCCCAAAACTTCAAAGGCCCAGCAAATAAATAAAAGGCTCGACGGCCTCTGGCTCTGCGCCCGAAAATGACTAGGAGATTTGGGGCAGGTTTTCAGCCTACTGGCACTCCTTCACTGGCGTGGTCCTGCGTTGTCGTCGTCTTTTCACTCCTCGCCGGCGCCTCCGTCGTCCATAACATCTATAAACCTAACCTTGTAATGCTTATTTTATTCACATCGTGCCGTTAGTTTTTCATGCTTATAACCTGTTTGTTAAACTGTCTTATTTTATTCACATCGTGCCGTTAGTTTTTCATGCTTATAACCTGTTTGTTAAAATGTCTTAAAGTGATGGCGCTTCTTTGATATTGTGCAGACGTTGCCTCCGGTGGATAGCGTTGATTCTGCTAAGAAGCAGCATAAAGAAACTGGGAAATAATGAAGCTTTTCTTCTTTGATATTATATAATTGAACCTCTGATTTCAATTTTTCAGTGTTTTCTTCTTTTCTTTTTGGG
>CATIWO010380434.1:0-18488 GCA_949673435.1 Macaranga tanarius
GTATATCTCTACACACCCATGTATTTTCTCTACACACCCATATACTTATAGCCACACACACACACACACATATATATATATTCACATCTCTACTCTTAACCAATCACAAATATCCATTTGCCCCTCAAAAGTCTCCATACAGTAACTACATATAATAATATCTTAACAATAATAATAATAATAATAATAATAATAATAATAATAATAATAATAATAATAATAATAATAATAATAATAATAAGAATAAGAATAATAGATAAATATCACAACCTCTACAATATATAAATATCATCACAAAATCTCTGCACACCCCCTTATGAAAATTGGATTATTACACAATCATCCTTAACTTTCTATTTTCACAATATAGTCCAAAACTTTTATTACACATAAGTCCTTCTCTACCAAAAGCACACACTCACTTATATGCAAACTCCAAACTCTACTGCATATATTGCAATAATATAATGCATATACAGTGCATATAAAAATACGGGTGTTACAGTGCTGACTCGGCACCATCTGACTCTGTCATGAGTCGGCACGCTGTGTCGACTCGGCATAGAGCCAAGGTAAATTTTTTTTATTAAATAAAAAGTTAATTCAAAATATAATAAAAATAAAATAAAATAATACAAATGAAAACAAAAATTTATTAAAAGAAAGAAAAACAATGTGTATATGCAATTTCAAAATTAAATAATGTATAATAGATAAAAATAAAGAAACGAAATATAAATGAGTACCTTGCTAAATTGTATAGTCTATAGCTTGACTATACCTCATTGTATTCATGGTGTAGAAAGAGAGATAGACTCTTGTGGATAAATAGTATTTTCAACCAAATAAGGCTTGAGATGATGACCATTCACTTTGAAGCTTTCTCCTTTGTCATTTGCAATATCAATCGCCCCATATGAATGAACTTTAACAACCTTAAATGGAATCGACCACCTTGGCTTTAATTTACCCGGAAACAACTTTAGTATGGAATTATAAAGCAGAACAAGGTCTCCCGGATGGAACTCCTTCTTAAGTATATGCTTATCATGCCACAATTGTGTCCGATCCTTATATAACTTAGCATTCTCATAAGCATTCATTCCCAACTCTTCTAATTCATTAAGTTGAAGTAGTCTTTTCATACCCACTTTCTTTAAATCAAAGTTCAAAGCCCTTGTCGCCCAATATGCCCAATGTTTAAGTTCTACGGGTAAGTCACAAGACTTCCCATAAATCAATTGATAAGGAGTAAGGCCAATGGGTGTTTGAAAGGCTGTCCTATATGCCCATAAAGCATCATCTAACTTCAATGCCGAATCCTTCCTCGATGAAGAAACTGTTTTCTCTAAAATCCACTTAATCTTTTTATTACTCACCTCAACTTTCCCACTTGTTTGTGAGTAATATGGAGTAGCCACCTTATGTGTAACTCCATACTTCCTCAAAAAAGTTTCAATTATATGATTACAAAAATATGAACCACCATCACTAATTAATGCTCTAAGGGTGCCAAACCTTGGAAAAATAATTCTCTTAAGCATTTTTTGACAACCTTAGCATCATTATTAATAGTAGCTATTGCTTCTACCCATTTAAAGACATAATCTACCATGACCAATATATATTTGTGACCCAAAGAGCTAGGGAAAGGACCCATAAAGTCAATACCCCAAACATCAAAAATTTCTACTTCGAGAATTCCTTTCAAATGCATCTCATGTTTCCTAGTCAAATTACCCATTCTTTGGCATCTATCACATTAAGCACAAAATCTCTAGCATCCTTAAATAAAGTAAGCCACCAAAAACCAGAGTGAAGTACCTTAGAAGCTGTCTTTGATGCACCAAAGTGTCCGCATACATCTAAGGAATGACAATGTCTCAAAACATCTTGAACTTCATCTTGAGGGATACATCTTCTAATCAAACTATCCCCACATCTCTTATAAAGCAAAGGTTCCCCCCAATAGTAGAACTTAATATCATGCAAAAATTTCTTCTTTTGCCAGAAATCTAACCTATAAGGTAGAGCTTCACTCACAAGATAGTTTGTAAAATCCGTAAACCATGGAAGTTCCTTAGAAGCTAATGTAAGGAGGTGTTCACCATAAAATGACTCATTAATTGGTACACTGTCATCACTCTTATTCAATTCTTTTTACTCTAATCTTGATTCGCAAAAAGATTCTCACTTCCTTTCTTATCTCTCACGTCCCATTTAAATTCTTGAAGCAATAAAATCCACCTTAAGAGCCTTGGTTTTGCATCTTTCTTACTTAGAAGATACTTGAGGGCAGCATGGTCAGAATACACAATGACTTTTTGCCCCACAAGATATACTCTAAACTTGTCGAATGCATAAACAGTAGCAAGCAACTCTTTTTTCATAGTGGTATAATTAATCTGAGCATCATTAAGTAGTTTCCTAGCATAATAAATCATATAAGGCTTGCCTTCTTTTCTTTGCCCCAACCGTAAAGTTACTTGCATCACACATGATCTCGAACGGTTGCTCCCAATTAGGTGGTTGTAATACCGGTGCTATTGTAAGAGCCTTCTTCAAAGTCATAAATGCATCCATACATGCATCATTAAACTCAAAAATAGCCTCCTTGGCAAGTAGCTTGCAAAGTGGCTTTGCTATCTTGGAAAAATCTTGTATGAATCTTCTATAAAAACCCACATGTCCAATAAAACTTCTTATATCCTTTACACACTTTGGAGGTGGCAAATTAGCAATAACCTCTATCTTTGCTCTATCAACTTCAATGCCCCTTTATGAAACCATATGGATAAGAACAATCCCTTCTTGTGTCACAAAGTGGCACTTCTCCTAATTAAGCACTAATCCATGCTCCTTGCACCTATCAAGAACTTTAGAAAGATTTTTTAGGCAATTTACAAAGTTAGATCCATAAACACTAAAGTCATCCATGAATACTTCAACACAATCATCTATTAGATCACTAAAAATTGAAAACATGCATCTTTGAAAAGTAGCGGGAGCATTGCATAAACCAAAAGGCATTCGCCTAAAAGTAAAAGTACTATATGGACAAGTAAAAGTAGTCTTACTCTTAGCTTGGTCCTCGGGATGAATAGGATTTGATAAAAACTGCTAAGCCTATCAAGATAACAAATAATATGAAAAATGTGCTAATCTTTCGATAACTTGATCAATAAAAGGCAATGAAAAATAATCCTTCCTAGTTGCTTTATTTAACTTTCTATAGTCAATACACATACGCCAACCCGTGATAGTCCTAGTAGGCACTAAGTCATTTTTCTTATTTTGCACAATGGTCAAGCCACCCTTTTTAGGAACAACTTGAATTGGGCTTACCCATTTACTATCACTGATATACTATATGATCCCATTATCAAGCAACTTAATCACTTCCTTTCTAACCAGTTCCTTAAGAGTTGGATTGAGCCTTCTTTGAGCTTCTATAGTAGGCTTAGTATCATCCTCTAAAAGGATTCTATGCATGCAAATAGTTGATCTTAGTCCTTTTAGATCATTAATTGAATATCCTGTTACTCCCTTATGTTTATTCAAAACATCACATAAAGCATTCACCTCATTATTAGGTAGTAAAGAATTTATAATAAAAGGAAAATTAGAATTAGAGTCAAGAAATGTGTACCTTAGAGTGGAAGGCAAAGGTTTAAGCTCCAAATTGGGTGCTTCACTTGGTGAGGAAGGCTTAGGATCATCTTCCTTCCTTAATAGCTCAAATCTTTGATACTTAAAAGGATAAGTAGGTGGAGTTGATCCCAATATACTTACACAAGCTACAACCTCCTTATTGGAATGCTTGTCATCAACCTTTTGTGGTATAGAACCCAACAAAGGGTCTTTACTTATATACTCATGAACAACATCTTGTACACATTCATCAATTATATTAATTGAGTTTATCTTTCCACAAACTTTAATAGGTAGGGATGTCTTAATCATCTTATATACATCAAAAACAATAGACTCATCATTTACTTCCACCTTAATTTTTCTATTTTTCATATTAATGACCACTCCCGCGGTCACTAAAAATGGTCTTCCTAATAATATAGGAATGTCAGGGTCTTTTTCTATATCCATTACAATAAAATCCGCAGGAATAATGAATTTTTCTATTTTAGTGGGTACATTTTCAAGCACACCTAATAGATATTTAATAGATTTATCCGCCATTGAAAAGACACATGGTAGTAGGCTTTAATTCACATAAATCTATTTTCTGATATATAGAATAAGGCATTAAACTCACACTAGTACCTATATCACATAAAGCTTTATTAAATGCAAGATCACCTATTCTATAAGGAATAGTAAAAGAACTTGGATCCTTGAGTTTTGGTAGAGTTCTTGAGAACATTGCCTTAGACTCTTCAACTAGTGAAACTAGCCCATACTCTTCCATCTTACCCTTATGGTTAACAATATCCTTCAAAAATTTTCCCCAAGAGGGCATATCTCTAATAGCATCCATAAAAGGTATAGTAATAGTTATGTCTTTCATATGATCAAGAAACTTACTAAATTATTTGTCAAGTTTATGCCTTATGAACCTTTATGGGAAAGGTAAGGTTCTAAGGTCAATCTTTAGCTCACCTTTCTTATTTGGTAATTCCTTAGTAGTCTTCTCTTCCACACCATATTTATCATCCTTTGTACCCTTCACACCATCATCTTCATCAGAATGCACTATAGCATCATCATCATCCTCTATCAAAATGTTCTTTTTTATTGATGAAACATCTTCAACTTCTTTACCACTTCTCAAGTTGATAACTTGACAAGATTCTTTAGGCTGAAATTCAGGTTGACTTGGTAGTCTTCCTAAAGGTTGAGGGGTTGAAGAGGCTTGTTGAACAATTTAATTTTCAAGGATTCTATTGTGTGGAACAAGTTGATCAATCCTTGCATTGAGTTGCTTAAATTGGTCTTTATGTTATTTGTTGGTGGTTGATTGTTGATTTATGAATTGCTCCATAAGACCTTCTAAATTAGACTTTGGTGGTGGTTGAGGGTTAAAAGGAGGATGATTCGGTTTCATAGGAAAATCGAGTGGATTTTGTGGGTTTGAAAAATTTTGGTTAAATGGAGGGTTTAGTTGAGAGGATGTGTTTGACCAAGAGAATCCAGGATAGTTTCTCCATTGAGGGTTATAGGTATTAGAATTCAGTCCCCCTCTTTGTTTAAAAGCTCCTTGCACAAAAATCACATCTTCATTAGCATTAGAATTCATATTGCATTGAGTATATGAATGAGATCCTCCACAAAGCTAACAAGCAACACTAGCATTATCAATAGAGTTAACTTGAGATTTACTTACCAACTTGGTGAGAGCATCTACCTTAGCACTTAACAAATTGATAGTGTCAAACTCTAAAACTCCTCTTACCTTTGCCATTGTCGGCTCATCACCAATGTATCCATGAGATGAAAGCTCTTCAAGTAGAATAACAGCCTCCCTAGCCATTTTATCCATCCATTTCCCATTAGAGGCTGCATTTTATCATTTTAGGTAAATATGTGGGTAGCACATCCTTAGGTAGTCATTCTACCATTTTCTAGGGATTTGGTAGGGCTTAGTCTATTTTGATGTATATGTTGTATATATTTTTGGTAGCCCTCTTTCTCTAGCCTTATCCCCTCACCACTGAATAATAACTTTGTCTATTATCATGTACATGTATGTATATTATCTTTTCAGTTTCAATATTTATGATTTAATTGATATAAGTATAAACTCGTTAACTATTTTTGTATGTATGGAAAATATTAACCACATAATATTTTTTATTGTTATTGAATAAACAATCCCAATAAATATATATAGATAAGATATGATCGAGCGATAAGCAAGTTAACAACTCGTTTAATTTAAAATAGTCCATTTGGATAGATATTTAGATTTTATCAGAAGTGGTACCTTTCCACGCTGTCGCTCTGCGATGGACAGTCCGGGCTATGATCCTGTCCTACGTAGGTGTCGGTGGGGAGTGGTGTCACATTATTTTTTTCGGTTCAGTTTGATATTTTTTTTATCTCGTGCTCAGCCAGTCATCCTTATGCATGTTTCATAAAACATAGTCATGCAACCTCAAAAAATACAAATACTTTTAAAAAAAAAAAAATTTCATTATCAAACAACTTCTCATTAACACATGAACTAAAATTTTTAAACAGTAAAACAACTAAATACATTACAACTAAAACCCAACAGATGCAAATAAGATAGAATTAACACATGAATTGAAATTTTTTTTTTAAAAAAAAGAAAAATGTATAAGAACTATATGATAGTAACCCTTCAAAAAAAATTTTATAAATGCAAAATTACGCAGTTTTGGACAAAACGACATAGTACGTTGATTTGGACAAAACTATGTCGTTTTAATTATTTATAATATATGACATATATATTAACATCCAATAAAAATAATAATTATAATATTATTATTTACCTCATTAATTTTAAATAATATCTATAAGATTAGATTACATAATAACAATAATAATTAATAAGTTATTAAATATAATAATAACATTATATTTTAATTAATAAAAATGACATAGCTTCTCTTGGTTTTATCTATAAGGTCACTACTTACTTTAATCAAAACGACGTAATTTTGGGCATAACTATGTCGTTTTGATTATTTATAATATATGTCTATATATATTAATTTACAATAAAAATAATAATTATAATAATATTATTTAGCTCATTAATTTTAAATAATATCAATAAGATTACTTACTAAAAATAATAATTCACAAGTTATCAAATATAATAATAACAATATCTTTTAATTAATAAATTATAAACTTTGAAATCATACAATGTTAATTTTATTATTTTCATATTAAATTGAAATATAATGGCCATTCCACATTATTGATAATAATAATAATAATTCTCTTAACTTTCATATTTCAAATTTAAATTGTGTTGTAATGAAAATTCCATATTCTTATTTGTCAATTGAATTATTTGAAATTGTAAATTTTCTTATTTTCATATTTTAAGTTCAAATTGTAATATAATAATAGACATTTAGTAGTAGTAATAGATTAATAATGATGAAATTAATAAAAATATTTTGTTAATAGTTTATTTATTATATTTTAAACACAAAACATATTAATTTTTATCATATATTATTATACATATGTTATTTAATATATATTACTTGATAATATAATAAAAAGTATATAATTAAATTCACTGATATTTATATTATTTATTAAATTAATATTCGTTACTATGTTTGGTTTTCAGTTTAATACGGTTTCGATATAGTTCGGTACAATTCTCGGTTCGATTTTTTTATAAATATTTATTACCATATTAAATTAATAAAAAATTTTAGTGCAGTTTGGTTCGGAGTTAAAATTATTCAATTCGGTATGATTTTATTTATCGGGTCCGTGCCCAAAAATTTAGTATTATATTTTATTAGGATTAAATTGTTTAGAAAATAAGTTTGATTTGAAGGACTTAGTTGGAAATAATTAAGTTTGAGGATTTAGTTGTAATTATTTATTTATAAAAAATGAATGATTATCTGGGACGTGTTGCAAGAGGGTAGGGGAGGTGAGGATGACTCACCCTCCCAAAGCCACTAATTCAGAAGGAAATGGTTTTGGTACCGTATCTGGTGCCAAAACAAATCAAAACAAAAAGAAGGCAAGCAAGAGTAGAAAAAGAAGGAAGTTAGTGAAGTTTCATCTGTTCATCCGAAAGCCACGCAGGAGACGAGAGGGAGTTGAAGGAAATAACAACGTAAGTGAACTCTTCTCTTCAAAACCCTATAGTTTTCTGTAACCAATTTACTGATATGAATAATAATTTAGCTGATTGAATTGAATTTGATTTCGGTTAATTTTGAAAAATTTGAAAATTTATCTGTTATTTTGGAGTGGAAAGGCGATGCCCTAGTGCAGAGGCGTACGCCTCATCTCATTAAGGCCCAATAGGCGACACCTCTGTGGCATAAAAGCGATCGCCTTTGTGCTAAGGCGGTGTATTTGAACTGCTCAGGCGATCACCTATGCAATGCAGGAGCGACGCCCTTGTAGCTAAGGCGACGCCCCTGTGCAATTATAAGCAATTTCTCAGGCTGTTTGAATGAAAAACATATTTCTAGATTGAATTTTAATACTGAGATATGTTTGTAATGTTTTTCATGGCTATGACCAAGATTAATTTAAGAAATTTGATATTTGAAACATTTTGAGTATTTAATTATTAAGGGATTGCAGTAAGACCATGCTCGGGGTACGACAGTATTCAATGAGACATAAGACTGTGTCCATGACACAGCAACTTGTGATATTTCCTATATCCGAAATACAGTGATAGGCCTGATTGGCTGTTATATGATTATTAATTTAGTATGCATACTTGATCCGAACCTTCAATGTGTTGTTTGGTACCCATCACATTGATAGCAATCTGATTATATATTATAAAGTGATAGTTATTATTTTATTATATTATTTAAAGAAATCAAATGTGATTTGACTCATACGATTTGAATATTTGTGTTTGACTAGTGATTGTGGATTTTATATTACTTTTATTTTCTGTTGAAAAGTTTTTATTTAAAATTTCCGAGAGTGCTTAATTTAGTTCATTCACTGAGTATTTCATATAAAAATACTCACCACTTTCCTTTGTAAAAATTATTTTATTTTTAGCCTAATCATTGTACCTATGAGTAGAGTAATAATGGCGATCTTGTGGATAGCGTAAACCCTAGATGTCCTAGCTGAGGAGACAAAGATTATGTATTTCATCCGTCATGATCCCGATGATAAGCTATCCTTTCGTGTTTCTGTTGATCCTATAGCCACTGAGTACCACACTAGCACGACAACCAGTGACTTCTTGGATGGTTGTCTGACAGTTATTTCCATTGCCTTTGAGACATAGGTTAGGGTCCGGGTCACTCTGACCTGGACTTAGTCCTCGTTGACGCCACTGAAGTTATGTCACTTTTTACTGGTAGGGTTGAGCTTTAGGATAGTTGCTACTGTTTTTGGGTAAATATATGGGTAGCACATCCTTAGGTAGTCAGTCTACCATTTTTTAGGGATTTGGTAGGGCTTATTCTATTTTAATGTATATGTTGTATATATTTTTGGTAGCCCTTTTTCTCTAGCCTTCTCCCTTCGCTGCTGAACAATAACTTTGTATATTATCCTGTACATGTATGTATATTATCTTTTCAGTTTCAATGTTTGTGATTGAATTGATATAAATATAAACTCATTAACTATTCTTGTATGTATGGAAAATATTAACCACATAATATTTTTTATCATTATTGAATAAACAATCTCGGTAAATACATATCAATAAGTTATAATCGAGTGATAAGCAAGTTAACAACCCGTTTAATTTAAACTAATCCATCTGGATAGATATTTAGGTTTTATCAGAAGTGGTACCTTTCCACGCTGTCGCTATGTGATGGACAGTCTGGGCTATGATTTTATCCTACGTGGGTACCGGTGGGGAGGGGTGTCACATTATTATTTTTTGGTTCAATTTGATATTTTTTTCGTCTCGTGCTCAGCCAGTCAGCCTTACGCATGTTTCATAAAACATAGTCTCTTTCTCCTTTTCTTTTCATTGTTACATTCTTCTTCATCTTCTCATCTCTTTCTCTCCTTCTCCTCACAAAACTAAACACTAACCATTATAAAATCTGCAAAATTAACCTCACTAACAATATATTGATCTGTTTAAAAAGAATCTTTACATGTATTTGTTGAAAAGAGAGAAAACTTAAATTTTTCAATTCGATTTTCATATCAGATCTTATAAAGCCTCACTTTTCCATATTCTTTATTATTTGTTTTGTCTACTGAAAATCTATTGTCTCACAAATCATCAAGAATCGAAATGAATTGGTATTAAATTTCATTCTTTTTGGGTGATTTTTGGATTCTTTTTTTTATTTTGTTTGTTGTTTATGTTTTCATTGGGTTAATTTGAAAAGGCTTATTTGTAAAAAAAAAATCAAACGTTTACAGCTTTTTATAATTTAATCCCAACCTTTTAATTTTTATAATTATGTCCCAATTTTTAATTTTTTTGGTAATATTAACACATTAATAAATTTGGTCAAATAAATTAATTCATTAATGTTTTGCAATAAGGCTTATTGGGGTCCACTATTTGTATTGGTGGCATTACACTTCATTGCCCACTTAGAATTTTCTAAAATAATTTTGACCAAATTCATTAATGTGTTAACATTGTAAAAAAATTTGAAAATTGGGACATAATTACAAAAATTAAAAGGTTGGGATTAAATTACAAAAAGCTTTAAACGTTTGGATTTTTTTTCACAAATAAGCCATTTTAAAAAAATTTAAACCATTGTTATTATTGTTGTTCATCAAATTGTAAAATATCAATCATTTAATATGTGGTTGTTGTGAGGTTATTGTTCAATTTTTTTTTTTTTTTTTTTTATCATTTTCCAGTTTATTGAAGGGTTGTTGTGTGATACCCCCTCTCATCAAACATACATGGAACCACATGAATATAACATAACCCATTTTGGAATTAGACTGAAATAAAACTTTATATAATAAGTACATATATGCATCATAAGTACTTAAGTTACAAAATAAATTTTGGACTTCGACATATCCCGTTACACAAGATTAGATGAACATGCTTATACATTGAAATGTACAATGCTATCACCAAACGTATATGTCAAGTTCTCGCCGCTGGCCCATCTGAGAAATACCTAATGAATATGAACAATGCAACTCAGAATTTCAACGATCCTAAAAAAGAAAAGTATTTGCAAAAAAAATGAGCTTGCAACTCAATAAGTAGTAACAATTAGGGGTGTTCATGGGTTCCAAACTGACCGAACCGTAAAAAAATTGTCCTTATTCAGTTCGGTTTGCTTTTTTAGAATTTTTAAATTTTTAGAACCGAACCAAAATTTGGTTCGGTTGGGTTTTATATACAAAAATTTTGGTTAAACGATTTAACAGAACTAACTGAATTTTTATTTTTTTATTTTTATATTTCTAAATATTTTTTAAAAAATATATACTAATTTAATATAAAAAAACAAACATAATTCATATTTTTAAAATTTTCAGTTTAGTTCGGTTGGTTCGGTTTTTCACATATAATTTTTGAATTTTTAGAACTGAACTGAAATTTGGTTCGTTTTAGTTTTAATTTATTTCGGTTTGGTTTGATAAAAAAATTGACCGAACCAACCGAATGAACACCCCTAGTAACAATATAAATATACACAATCTTCTCAATAATCTATTAATAATAATCAATTTAAACAACTAAAAGTGGACTACACAGGCGTGTCTTTACCCATGTAGTCTGTTGGTCAAAACCTTCCTCTAAATATGGCCGGGAGCACGGCAGTGTTTCTGTCTTAAAACCTACTGGTGAGCGCCAGTGTCTGCTCATAGACTTCTCAGTTGGCGAGTGCTAGTGTCTGCTCGCAGGCAATCCAACTGGAGAGCGCCAGTGTCTGCTCGTAGCTGAAATTTCTCAGTTAGACACGCTCGTGTCTTATCACATGGTTTGAGACACGCTCGGGTCTCGAACTGTGTCTTTATCCTGATAGCACAATTCACATAATTTCTAAGTAGTTCATAACTATTCACAACTCAATATCATCAATAGAAAATTATCAATAAATAAAACATACATTTGTGTGTGTATAAATAAATATCAACACACAACCTTCACCATCATGTTCACATCTCACATTTAATAATATCCACCCAGCTCATTCTCACCATTATTGATACATATACATATATCTTTCATTCTCAATTTAATATATTGGCAATGCCAAATCCAACCAGCTCATATCTCACATCACCCATACTTTCTGCCCGGCTCATATCTCATATTCATATACACTTTTCGCCCGACTCATATCTCACTATCACATATGATTCCAACATCATTATCATAATATTTTTGAAAGGCACAACTCATTCATACACACCAATAATCACCATGTTACTTTCACTAAGTAACATAAATCATTCCAAATTCATATCACGATAATAATACACACAACTCAAAGGTAATATCAATTGCCATCACTAAATCACCTAAGCATATATATAAATACAAAGGAAGAATTCAAGGTATAAATATATTAGTAACTACTTACACAAAATGCTTCCAAAATTTAGAGTGCAAAAGACTTCTTTATTTGGCTCCACTTCCTCCGGCTTCCGGTTCTCCTATAATTTATTCCATAATTCAACGTCATGAATATATATGTCATTCACCCAGTATATTTACTCAAAAATATACATGAACAAACTCCTTAACCACTAGATCTCACCCTATAACCAACACACAAGAATATTCACAAACCAACCTATACACTACTACTGTCATATTTGATGCATGAAGTTCATGATGCTCTAAAAAATCATAAACACATCCTATGATTACTAATACAGACTCTACATATATGAGTTTACTTTTATTCCCAATTAAAATCACACAATTTTCACATGTAGAGAATTAATTATGACATTTATAGCAATATCAGGTCACATAATATGATAGAGTAAGCAACAAAATGTCTGACCCTATATGACTATCGTAACAGTAGATTTAGGTCAAACTCAAATCTTGAGAGTTATAGAAGACTCTCTGACGTTTTTCTAGAATAAAATAAAACATGATTTTGAGCTTTATAGCTCAAGTTATAATAAAAACATAAAGGATGAATTTTCAGGAAAAACAGAGCATAAATTTCTACAACTAAAACCCTATCACAACTCAATCAAAAAAAAATTAGCTTATCAAAAGATGCACTTGAACCTTAAAGGTTGATAATCATAGTCTTGACTCCCAAATCTTTAGCCAAATCAATATCTCTCACAACCAAATCCCTAGTTTCTTTTAAAGAAAATGAGTGCAATTATCTCCATTCCTTAACAAGCTCCTATACACAAATATGCATGGCCACGTTGATAAGGAGAAGAATTTAGACAAAATTTGTGATATTTATCACCAAATATCCATTTAGCTTCTTAATGAAATGCTGCTCTCCCTAAATAATCCTTAAACCTTTAATTGCTTCAATCCAGTCCCTACTTTCTTTACAATTTAGTCCTAATCAAAATCTAAATCCTAATCTTATAACATTATACTCTCACCACATACCCCAATGAATCACATATAATTCAACAAGTAATTACTCTCAATATGTATGAATTCATATACGCCATGCACATATGATTACAATGCATCATGTCCATTCTTAACCAATAAAATAAAATTAAATATATAATAAATGCATGCCATATTTTACAGGCATTACAATTCTCCCCTCCTTAGAAAATTTCATCCCCGAAATTTAATAACTCACCACCTTCTGGAAAAATATATGGACATTTCTGTCTCATATTTTCCTCCACTTCCCACATTGCTTCCCTTGGTGCATGATAACTCCATTTAACTTTCACCATAGGAATTTCTTTGTTTCTTAATTGCTTTACCCTTCGATCTAATATTTCCACTAGTTCTTCCACATAAGTTAGCTTATCGGAGATTTCTATCTCTAGCTCTTGCATAATGTGACTCATATCTGATCGATACTGTCTCAACATTGATACAAGAAATACATTATGAATGGAAGACAATTCTTTTAGTAGAGCCAATCTGTATGCCAGTGGTCCAATCTTCTTGATAATCCCATAAATTCCAACGTACCTCAGACTCGGTTTCCTTTGTTTGCAAAATCTCAAGATTCCTTTCCATAGGGATACCTTTAAGAAAACTTTCTCTCCCACCTGATATTCCATTTCCCTCAGGTGTTGGTCTATATAACTTTTTTGTCAATTTTGTGCCGCCTTGAAACACTATCTAACTACTTGAATTTTATCAACCGTTTCCTAAATCAATTCAAGTCCTTCGAGCTGTCTTAATCCTTCTATATCCTAATACACTAGACTTTGACATTTTCTTCCATATAAAGCCTTATAAGGAGCCATACCAATACTCAAATGGAACCCATTGTTGTACACGAACTCCATCAGTGGTAGATGATCATCCCAATTCCCTTTGAATTCAAGTGCACAAGATCTCATTATATCTTTCAAAGTCTGAATGGTTCTTTCTGATTGCCCATCCATTTGAGGATGAAATGCTATGCTAAAATTTAATTTAGTTCCCAATGCTCTATGTAGACTATTCTAAAAATGGGATGTGAATTTTGGATCTCTATCCAACACAATAGACAATGGCACCAAATGTAACCTTACTATCTCTAAAAGATACATAGTAGCTAATTTGTCCAAAGAATCAATCTGCTGCACCAGTTAAAAATGTGCAGACTTTGTAAGTCTATCAACTATTACATAAACTACGTCATATCTTTGAAAGGTTTGAGGCAATCCTATAATAAAATCTATTATTATCTTCTCCCATTTCTACTCAGGAATCTTCAAAGGTTATAATTTACTTGCAGGTGCTTGATGTTTAGCTTTCACTTATTGACAAGTCAAACATTTAGCCACAAACTCTGCCACATCCTTTTTCATAGTTGGCCATTAATAAAAAAGTCTAATATTCTGGTACATCTCAGTACTTCCTGGGTGCATTATGAGTTCATCCATAATGTTCTTCCTCAATTCACCAACATTGGGTACACATACATGATCTTTAAGCACTAATGTACCATCCTCTCGGATTGTGAATTGAGTGTTTCTCCCCGATTCCACCTTCTCTTTCATCTTTTATAAATAAGAGTCTTCCATTTGTGCTTCCTTGATTCGGTCTCCTATCGAGGGTTTAACTTATAATGTAGCCAATAAATAATCTTTCTTGATATTCACCAAGACATTTATAGCTCGAAGGGCCACTAAATTTCCTGCATTGTAACTAACCATTCCTGCACATTATTTTACTATTTTCTGACTCAAAGCATCTGCCACCATATTTGCCTTTCCTAGATGGTAGTTTATGGTACAATCATAATCTTTCAACAATTTCAGCCACCTTCGCTGCCTCACATTTAATTCTTTCTGAATGGGAATGTACTTCAAACTTTTATGATCGGTATAAATTTGAAATGTCTCTCCATATAAATAATGCCTCTATATATTCAAGGCATGTACAATGGCAGCTAACTCTAAATCGTGAGTAGGATAGTTAACTTCATGAGTTCGTAATTGCCTTAAAGCATATGCTATCACCTTTCCATTTTGCATTAGGACACATCCCAACCCTTGCTTAGAAGCATCTGTATAGACTACAAAACCTCCGTTTCCTGTTGGTAATGCTAAAATAGGTACAGTGGTAAGTGTCTTTTCCAATTCTTTGAAACTACTTTGACATTTATCTGTCCATTGGAAAGGTATATTCTTCCTCAATAAATTGGTTAATGGTTTGGAAATCACAGAAAACTTTCTTATAAACCTTCGATAATATCCCGCTAATCCTAGAAACTTTGGTCACATTCCGAGGCGATTCCCATTCTACTATAGCTTTAATTTTTTATTAATCCGGTTGTACACTATCCTTCGAGACCACATGCCCCAGAAAAGTAATTTCCTTCATCCAGAACTCACACTTGAAGAATTTAGCATATAATTTCTTTTCTCATAATATCTGTAGTGTTATTTAAAGATGCTGCTCATGTTCCTCTCGACTTGGTGAATAAATAAGTATGTCATCAATAAAAATAATTATAAACTGCTCCAAGTATTATTAAATGGAAAGTCTTATTCATTAACGACATAAATACAGCTCAAGCGTTCGTTAATCCAAACAGCAGTACTACAAATTTATAGTGCCCATACCTCATTCTGAATGCCATTTTAGGAATGGATTGCTCTCTCACCTGAAGTTTCCAGTATCCCTATCTTAAGTCAATCTTGGAAAACACTATAGCTCTTTTCAATTGATCGAGTAAATCATAGATTCTTGGCAATGGATACTTATTTTTCATAGTTATTTTATTCAGTTGCCGGTAATTGATGCACAACCTCATACTTTCATCTTTCTTCTTTACAAATAAAACTATTGCTCCCCACGATGAAATGCTTGGTCGAATAAACCCTTTCTCCAATAATTCTTCTAATTATTTCTTCAATTCTTTTAACTCCAGTGGTGCCATTCTATATGGAGCAATAGATATGGGTATTGCCCTTGGAACTGTCTCAATCTCAAAGTCCACTTCTCTATATGGTGGTAATCTTGGTAATTTATTTAAAAATACGTCCAAAAAATCCCTATTACCGATACATCTATCACTCCGTGCTAACCCTTGCCATATCAACTATGGTGGCTAAATATGCATCACACCTCTCCCGTATCAAACGGGAAGCTGTGACCGCTGAAATCAAATAAGTCAGAACTATTTTTCTTTTTCCCTACAATCACTACTATTCTTTTCCCAAAGATATTCATAACTACCTCTTTCGTTTGACAATCCACTACATCATTATGCTTAGATAACCAATGCATTCCTAAAATTACATCAAACTCCCGTAAATGAATAACAATCAAATTCACATGCAAAGTAATACCATCTACAATAATTGGGCAATTACTCATTACTGCACTCATACCCACAACACCCCCAGTAGGCATAAAGACACATACATCATACCCTAATGGTTCAATAATTCCATTTATAAGGGACACAAAATCATAAGCTATAAATGAATACGTAAACCCAGGGTTAATTAATATATGTGCATCCTAATCAAGTACAGTGAATATACTAGTAATAACATCTGATGCTGCAGGAGCTTCTTGTTGGGTAATTGCATACACCCGAACTTGTCTTTATGGTTGTCCTACTGCTCTAGATTGAGTAATAGTGCCAACTCCTCCTCCACGGTTACCCCTGCCTCTACCAAGACTAATGGTTATTTGTGGAATATTTTCTCCCATAATGCTCTGTCTAGTAACTTGAGGTTGTTCAGTACTCCTCCTCACAGGATAGTCTCTAATAAAATTCCTCAGCTGACTGCAATAATAGCATACATTGGGCCTCGGTCCCCAATACTCGACCGAATGCATTCTACCATATTTGGGATATATAGAGGAAAAAGTAATGCATTCTACTATATTTAGGACATGTAGAGGAAAAAGTACTTCTTGCTGATATAGTTGAATGACTTTTACCTTCAAAGCCTCCAGAGCTCTTACTGTAAGACATTCCCCTTGACCTACTAGGCTGACTCATGCCACGCCCTCTGAATCTACTCTGATGAGAACTAGATCTAAAACCTCTAAATGAAGAGGTAACACCAGATTGAAATGGTGCAGTGAAGGTACTAGTAACCTTCTTCCTTTTTACTTCCAAGGTAGTCCTTTCTACAATTATTTCTTTAGCTCGTATTGCAGTCTCTAACAATTCTCTATATGTCTGAGATTGCACCACGAGCTTCTCTCTCAAATATATTTTTCTTTAATTCGTCAGTAACCATTTCTTCCGGAGCATATCTGAAAAGTCTCATAAATTGCACTTCATAGTCTACAACTGATAAATCATTCTATTGGAGTTCAAAAAATTCAACATTCTTCTTATCTCGGTATACAGCAGGTGTGTACTTTTTTGTAAACTCTCTTAAAAAATCAATCCAAGTCAATGTCATGGGTATATCACGACTCCCCGGTACAGTTTTCCACTAGTCCCAAGCATCTTGTTGAAACAAAGATACTGCATAGCTCACTTTCTTCTCGGTTGTACAATCAAACCGATCAAAAATCCTCTAAGTACTTTAGAGCCATTCTTCAACCACTACTGGATCTGTGGTGCTTGTGAAAACATTACCACCTTATTTTCATATTTTTCCTTCATGACTGCCAAAATTTTTACTCTAATAATCTATTTATTCATGCTCAATAATCTTTACTTCTCAGAGGCAAAATACTGGATCAGAGCTGGTTACTGTGATTCCTCTGCTAACCTCCCTACTTCAAATGTAAATTCTACTCTTTTTGCTCATTTGTATTATGCTTTTGCAGCCATCAACATTTCCACGTATCAACTCTCCTTTCACTTGAATGATGAACAAAGTGTCTCAACCTTCACTGCTACCGTTAAACAGAAGAACCCATTAATCATTACCCTTCTTTCCATTGGCCTTGCTTATAGAAACTACTCTACCTTCTCTACAATGGTGAGCCAGCCTTCTTTGTAACATCCTGCTCTAGAATTCCCGAAGTTTTATATGAGTTTATAGACTTATTTATTATAGAAATAAGTTTTGGGTCTTGTTTTGTGCCTAAGGAGCATTCAGGGGTCAAAATGGATATTTTGCTTTTAAAAAAAAAGAAAGGGGTTACTGTAGCAACTCCTCTCCCCTAAGTTTCTAAGAAAATATATATATAAACTATATTCTTCTTTATTCATTTTTCCTTCTTCTTCTTTATTTCTTCATTTTCTTCTTCTTCAATTTCTCTTCTACATCTTCTTCACAAA
>CATIWO010380450.1:0-11815 GCA_949673435.1 Macaranga tanarius
ATGAGGACCATCAAGTCCATAAACTGAAATTTAGTTCCATGAGCCATGTTTTATGTGTTTACTTTTAATTTCTTTGTTGTATAATGTGAAAAAGAAAAGGAAGAATGCTCTGCAGCTTTTTGAAGAAAAGATCCTCCCAAATGAAAGTTAAAGTTTCAGCAAAAGCTATCAAAATTGAAGGGAAGGATTCTGGTTCTTGTTTTGCAGAGAGTCTCCTTTAAGGAGGAGTTTCAAGATCAACAAACTCTTTTAATTCAGAATTTCAAGATGTCATTTTGATTCTCAGAGAACCTGTTGCCTGCAATTGAAGTTGAATTTGATTTTTGCATATGTTTTAGTTTGAATTGTCCAACCTCAATCTCAAGGAGGAGTGTTAGAAGTTGAGATTGATGTTGGAGCAGAATTACTTTTGTTATGCATGGTAAATAGTGTACATGTTCAGCTCATGGAGGGAATTGAAGATATTTTGTATTCAGCTTGAAAAGTTGAAGAATTTAGTTTGTTTAACTAAATTAGTTAGTGTTGTACTTATAGGTAAGGTTGAGGATAAGGTACACTATTACTAGTAGGTGTAGATGTCATTTCTAAGTATGGATATTTTTTGTAAAATATGTGATATTGCTGCTATAAATATAGCAGCATTGTTAATGAAATTTGTGAGAGTTGAAGATAATTTCCTTTTCTTTTAGTTTTCTGTTTCTTTGGCTCTCAACTCCAACAGACAGGAGCTATCTGCTGTTCCTTCCAGTTGCTATAGTAAAGGTAGACATCCTTAACCACTGAAGAGAGCTCCAACGCAGATAAAACAATGTGCCTTTTCTGGTCCATTTAAATTGAAATATTTCAAAAATATTTCGTTCCTGCTGCTGTTGCTGGCCGAAAGAATATTCATGTAGATGAGCATGGGATATGCGAAGTCCTGAAATGGGGTTCTTCTGTACAAGCATTTTGAGTGCAAGGTTTATTTTCTATTTCATTTTCATGTAGGGATAGCAAATAAGTATTTTTGAAGAGAATTAGCAGCAAATGGCCATATGGCTCTGATTTTGGCTGTCCAGAGTCTTAAAGATACTTGTATTTTGCTTGACATTTCCTTTTTCATTATTGATCGTCATTCAGCAATATGCATGACAAGATAGCATTCCTTTGGTTATAATCTATTTTCTTAAGAATCGGAATATATGGCATTTTTGTGGAAATTCTAGACTTCAATCTTTAAGGTTGGTTGGAGTTCCTGATTGATATTTCTCAGTATAAAAGGGATTTTATGAAAGGAGATAATTTTTGCCTTCTGGTTGCCTTGTCTCTGAACTCTTGCGCTCATAACACCATACAGGCAGGTGAGTGGTGATCAACTGATCATACAACTGCAGCAAATAGAAAGGTAGCCTAGAATGACTCAATAGCATCTCATTGTTGCTCTGTCTCTATTCTACACTCGCCAATCTTAAGAGATTCAATAGTTGCCAGAATATGAATTCCATCATTCACCTTGTTCATAACGCAGCATAAAAATTTGATAATCTTTACGAATATAGAATCTGAATGTTGATTAGGCTCACCACAACCCAAGAATTCAGAGAAGTTATCACCCATTCAAAGGCAATTTGAGCTTGCAACATAAGTGCAGACAACTCTAGACTTGAAAATAACTGAACTAATCAATCCAGCTTATCAATACAGTTACAAGAAAGATCCATATAGCATTAACGAATGAGAAGATATATCAACTAACCAGTTGATTGCTACATATGGAATGGCAAGTCTCTTTGAATCGTTCTATTGGTACGTATATGGAATGGCAAGTCTCTTTGAATGATTTGTTAGCATGCGTAGCGTTACTCATTAACCCAATCAAGATTCAAGTAAAACCACCTTCACATTCTTCTTTGGCAACACCACTTTTGCCAATGCTTTCAGAGTCTGTTGCTGCAACTTGAGTCTCTTCATTTTTATCAGGATAAGGTGAAAACACCTCCATTTCTTTCCTCTTCTTCTTCTTCTTTTCTAATGTTGCTTTCGCAAATGCTTCCACAATCTGTTGTTGTGACTCTAGTATCATCTTGTTATGCTTCAACATCGTCTCCATCCTCATTTTCTCGATTTCCATTGCCATTTCCATCTTCATCTTCTCTACCTTCACAAAACTTTTAGTATACAATCTAACTGCTGACACCAGCTCACCAATTGGATCCACGACTTTCTTGATGCTACTGTCATCAGTACCAATCTTCTTGATATTACCAATTCCACTCAAAACCTTAGAATTAACATCAAGCTTTGAGCTTCCATCAATCTTGCAATAGTCCTTTTGTCTAAATCCTGGAGGTGGAGGTGAAGGCGACACCAAACCATTGATAATAACATTTTCTCTAAACTTATCTCTTTCATCACTTCTGCAATGTGCATGATAACCAAACTTAGAATTAGACTTCCTAACATCATCAGTCGTCCAATAAAATTTTGGGTTAAACCCTGTGGGCACATCACCTAAAGTTTTTAAAGGAAACCCAGCATATGCATCAACATTTTCACCAACATTTCTATAACTGGGGCAAGAATCATCACTATTAAACTTGCCACAAGCTTTCAATCTAGGCCCTTGTGAATTTTCCATTTTCATATAATCACAATGAAAACCAACATCAGAATTGAGTTTACCATTGATTACTCTTCCATAATTCTTAGGCCTAAATGCAACAGAAACAGAATTCACATCACCAACTAGGTTCTTCATGCAAGACCCACTTCCCAAATCACCAGCAGCAGCAACATTACCATCATAGTCCCCATTACTATATTTCCTAGCCATAAAGGCCAAATCTTGATCCAAACCCAAATCAACCTCTGCATCAAAACCCCCATCAACAGTACTACATTTCTTCACCAAATACCTATCCCCCGACATTTTAACTCTAAACCCATCTCCAATATCATTATTGCCATCATCAGTAACACCTTGAACACGACGACGTTTAGAAGAAGCAGCAGCTGCAGAACCAATAAACATTGAATCCAACAAAGGGAACAAATCCCAAGAAGAGAAGAACCTACCAGGATAATCAAGACACCTCTTTTTCTCCATACGATACCGTTTCCTTAGCTTCTCAACCTTATGCCTGCACTGCAACGAAGACTTAGGAGGGAGATCAGGAACAGAAGACTCAGCAACGGAAGCAGCAACAGCATCCCAATCAGCAGAACGCAAGTTACCACGATTAACAGAGAACCATTTATCACGGTAAGCTTGGATTAGAGCAAGCGTTTCTTGATGAGTCCAGCAGGGCGGAGGGACGCGTCTAGAGGGAGTAGTGGAATTATGAGGAGAACCCATTACTGTAAACGGTGAAAAATGAAAGGAGATGAAGAAGATATGGAGATAGAGGTGAAGGTGGTGGTGGTGATGAGGGCGGTGGGGGGTATATCATATTGTTTGTTGGGTAGTAATGGAGCTTTTGTTTGTTTTTTTTTTTTTTTTTAAAGGAAAAAAGTGGGTGAGGTGTGTAGTAGTTATAAGGGATAGGGACAGATAAAGGGAGGTGGTGGTGGAGGAGGTGGTGGTGGTGGTGGTGGGGTGGCAACAACAACAACCACCATATCCATGTCCATGAAGATGGTGTGGGTGTGGATGATGTGGGGCGCACTATGTGACAAGGGAATTGGCAACAACAACTCCGCCACTAGTCACGCCTAATGATGCTAATATAATATTAATAGTATTACTGTATCTACGCGCACTGAGTGAGAGGAAGCAGCCCGCCGTACGGATACGCAAAGTTGGGTGGGGGTTGGGGTGGTTGTTTCTGGCGGGTTGGGTGGATCAGTTTAGCTTCTTTGGATTAGGACGGTAAGGTTAGTTATTATAAATAAATAAATAAATAAGGTTGTTTGTTATGCCCAATTTGATATATCTTTTTTAATTGTAAGTGTTTACCGAATAACCTTTTATTAAATTTTTATGTGTAAATATTTTATAGTAAAAAGTTTTATGTTGGAATTCACTAACTCAAGTTCTTTTAAATCAATATTACCTGGATAGTGTAAAGGCAAATTAATCTCATTTCTAAGAAATTAGTGGTATACTTAATGTGGTATAAGTACACCTTGTGATTGCAACAAAATATATATATATATTTACAACATTCATACTAGACTATTGAATATATCACATATAAATACTTACTTATACCACTTAATTTGCATATTATATACCTCTAGGTGGTACAGATGTGAGAATGGGACATGAAAAAGGGATACGGACACAAGAAAATAAATTTTTTTAAAAAAAATATATAAGATACAAAATACAAAGATTAATTTATAAATATTAAAATTATAAAAGTCAATTTATAAATATTAAAAATATAGAAATTAATTTATAAATATGAAAAATTATAAATTTTAATTTATATAAATTATAAATTTTAATTTATATAAATTATAAATTAAGTTCAAGCCAAAAATATACTTTTACGGTTAGTAATATTTTTATCCCTAAAAATAATTTTGAAACATATAAAAACATGATAACCATATTTATAAATATAAAACTCTTTTACAACTCAAACATCAACCAATTTTCATGTCATCCTATAATCATAAATAAATACTCTTAATCAAACATAGTTTTTCAATAACAAATAAACCATTTTCCATATAATTTTACTTAAAATTAACAAGAAAATCATATCCTCATAAATAATACTAAGATAACAAGACTTCATTTTCAATATTTATTAGCAAATTTATATATAAATTTAAAGAATCTTATACTTAATTAATATTTTCACCCTCACTGTTCTCATTGACATTTTTATTGAAAAACGGAGGTGAAATGTTTAGAAATTGAAGGAATTGAAAAGCATATTTGGGTATTAAGATATAAACTAGAAGACATGTGTGTCAAAGGGACACCTTTATTCTTATATATATATATATATATATATATTTTTTTTTTTTTTTTCTTAAGAAACGCCCGTACAAGTCGATCGGATTTTGCATTGTGCGTATGATGAGTGATTTGGTTTAAGCACAAATTTATTTTTTTTTTTTTAAAAAGGAGATTGAGGAGAAAGAAAGGAATTTTTCTTGATGTTTGATGCTATATTTCATGAAAATGAATGACAATGAGTGAAAAGGATATTGTTACCCTTATCCACTTTATATGTTGTGCGCAATTAGAAAAAAGCATCTCAATGTATAAATTAGCTTGTGCATAGTCATGACCTACAATTAAGAGTATATACATTATGTATACTTTTTAAATATGGAATAAGTTTCTTTCTAATATTGATAAGATATCAAACTTAAGACCTATAGACTAAAATTTTCAAATTTCAATTATTAAAGTCGAATATATATATATATATATATCTGTGTGTGTGAATAAAAATCATAAACTATAAATTTCAATAAATATAAAACTAGCTTGACATTGCTTTTTGGAATTTAATTTATGATTTTTTTTTCAAAATTTGCTTTTCGGAATCTATATAATTTATAAAGGAAGTGTGCTTTTTTGAAAGACATAAATGCAATTGAAAAAAATAAAGTAAATTAAAAAGAAAAACTAAAAATTTGTGGAACCATTAATTCCTCAGCTTGTAAAACGTTGATTTGTTTGTTTTTATGAGGCCTGCTAAATAATTGACAAGTGAATTATACAACCAAAATTATGTTTGCAAGTTTCATATAGAAAACACCCAAAAACAAGTCCCATCAAGAACTCTCAAAAACATCGCTTGCTTGCCTGTACTCTTGTAGTCTTGCAGGTTATGCAAATTACTAAAGAACATTGAAGAAAAAAACGTCAGAAATTTCTAAGCCAAAAGATGCTATGAACTGACCACTCTTGATGTCACCAACTATATATATAGAGACAACAACACCCTCAAATTTCAACCCACTTCCTACTCTTAATCACATTAACCATAATCCATAAATTAAAAATGGGAAAATTTTGCAGCTATTTAGCCATTTTCTTGATCCTTGCGATAGGAAACGCAATTTTTGCCTCTGCTAGAGATCCTGACATCCTGAAGGATTTCTTGGTACCTCCAAACCTGAATCCCAGCATCATAACAAGGCAATACTTTACTTTCACAGGCTTCAGGGCTCTCAGGGATGTGAATATAACAGGCCAGACAACAGCATTAGTGACCAAAGCGTCAATGAAAGAGTTTCCTGCCCTGGAAGGCCAAGGAGTATCAGTTTCAGCAATAATTTACCCTCCTTCAGGAATCAACCCTCCGCATATTCATCCGAGAGCTTCTGAACTACTGGTAGTGCTGCTGGGGAGTTTAGAAGTTGGTTTCGTCGACTCTACGAACAAACTCTTTACACAAACAATTCAAGCTCCTGACATGTTTATCTTCCCAAAAGGGCTTGTTCATTTCCAGGTGAATATGAGGAACGATTCACCAGCATATGCTCTTGGGGTATTTGGCAGTGCAAGTGCTGGAACTGTGTCATTGCCTACTAATGTCTTTGGAAGTGGAATCGCTGCAGAGATTCTTGCCAAGGGTTTTAAAACTGATAAGAAGACTATATCCAAGCTCATTGAGGCAAACAAGTAGAATCAAAGTGGTGCTGTTGTTTTTTTTTTTTTTTTTTTTAATTTTCTGGTTCCTGCTTCATCAGTAATCATAAATTTGTAGCACCTATGCATGAAGCATTTGAATGCTATGATAAAATGTACTTGTTCAAGCTAATAAACTCATTTCAAAATGGATACTATATGATATTTATCTGATTTTTCATTTCTATATTTTAGTTGGTGTATCAGGGTATGCCTTAGGTAACTTTTCATTAATAAAATTTGTGGGAATTCCACAGATATTATGTTTAATGAATGAAATATTTATGGAATCAACAAAAGATGATTTTTTTTTTTTTTAGAAAAAAGTCCCTTTATGATTCAAAAGGATTTCAATACTAAAAAATGCTAAGCAATTGAAATCTTCAGGTGCTCACTTTATGAATAATGCAAAATGTCAGGAATTCAACTTTTGATACAGGACAATGAGGCCAGTTGGTCTAAGCGGAAGCATATGAAATTTTGAAATCTTATGTTCAATTCATGGCAAAATTAAGAATTTTTTTAAATAATTTTACATGACCTATTATTTGTAGTGTTCCACACTCATAGATAAAAATATAGATAATTTTTCTCTTATTAACACTAGCAACTAACAATTACAATTACAATTACTATATGAAGGCAAATTAACAACAAAATGTAGTGAAAAAAAAAAATTCTTGATACATAATTAATAATAGCATTGAAGACACAAGGAACTATTGTATAACAAGATTTGTCTTTGATTTATCACGGCATTGGGGACCAAGGACGGATCCAGCAAGGGGGCAGTGGGAGGAGCACTTGCCCCACTACCTCCAAAAGTTCCTTTTAAGTTTTGTATAACTAAATAAATTATTTTACTTTAAATTCTTTCATTTTCCCCATAATTAAAGTTTAAATTTACCTTTACATTAATTTTTCTTATTAATTTGAATGTTTGCTAAATTATCTAATTATTTAATATTATATTTAGATCGATTTACAATCCATTAATATTTTATAAATAAAATTAATATGATATTTTAATTATAATAAATTATTAGCTATTTATAATTTGATCAATTATTATTTATTTATTTATTTTTTCATCAGATGTTTCTGATATCTGTAGGCATAAGGTCTCCAACTAATTTAGAGTCAAATCAAGTGGACCCAAAGAGGGTATAAAATTCTCCTAATACTAGTTTTCTCTATGCATAAAACTCGAACTCGAGATCTTAATTAATGAAATATTTTAAAAAAAGTTTAAAGTATAATGAATATTAAAACTATTATTATATATCCTGTATCGCCCCCACTGCAACAAATTTCTGCATCCGTCTATGTTAAACTCATTTTGGGTCCAACTATTTTTAGGTTAAATCGTAATGGATGCAGTTCATACAGTTCTTGGGGGTAATAGACACCGCAGTCCACAAAGAGTTTGTGTTATTTGAGGTAGCACTAATGACTTTTAAGATAAATCAGAACGAAGTATAAAACGTAGCATCAAAAGAGAACTCATAGGTGATGGATGATAAATTTTAAGTTATATGGATGAAGACACAATTAAAAAATATAAATAATTAGTCTATTGTTGTTATGTGCATGTTTAGACACCGGCATATCGGCATACATGTGAGCACAATCACCTAATGTGTCTTTAGTTCTTGTTTCTAGCTTCTCTTATATTGCAGTAAGAAATGAAAAAGACATTGAAGTCTTCAGGATTTTAAAATTCTCACAATTTTCACCTTGCTCCAATATTTAATGGAAGTTTGCTCCTTGTTTCATTAAGCTCTGCTGCTGGCTACCTATTAGATTCTATTGTTTTACCATTCTCATCTTTTCCAGGCAAGTTCTGCAGACTTATTTGCTTGTTTTTTTTCTTTTTGTCCTAAGCAAGCTTTGCATGTTACAGGAATATAGGCATTATTATGTATACCTAAATAAGTACACTGGAGTTTCCAATTTTTTAATTCCCTAAAATTCTTGTCTTTTGGCATGCTATTGTAAATATAACTATATATATATATATATATAAGAACCATTTTAACATCGAGAATTTCTTGTTAACAGAAATATGCTTCAAGGACGTTATAAATGAGGCCAAAACCTGACAGCATTTTCTTGAAAATACTCAGTTTGTCAGGCCAAAACCGCCATCTTCAGAGAACTTCGTGACTGCCAGTTCTTGCTGTAATCTACTTGATAAATTTAACAGGACTGCTCGTCGTGTACTTGATGTCGACAAGCTCATTGCAGGATTGCACAATAACATAAGTCTTTTCATGCCTGTTCAATCTTTCAGAATCATATGCCAACCTGGATAAAAGTAGCAAACAAAATACAAGTCCCGTCAATTACCTATGAAACATCGATCCCTTCATAAATGACAAGCAGTTGAAATGCCTTAATTTCAAGTTTCTTTATACCTTGAACCACCACATAACATCTCTATATATAGCAAAAACCACTGCTTGAACTTCAGGTCAATTCATAACATCAACTAATACTCCTGAAATCTAAAGATGGGAAAAGTTTGCAGCTTCAGAATCTTTGCCATGATCCTGGCAATAGTCAGTTGTTCATTTTTAGCTGATGCAAGAGACCCAGATATCCTGAAAGATTTCTTGATACCAATAGGGTTAGACCCCAACAAGACGACCAGCGATTTCTTTACATACACTGGATTCAGACAATTAGTAAACCTCAATATGACAGGAAAAACAACAGCTGTAGCAACAAAAGCATCAATGATAGAGTTTCCTGCATTGGAAGGCCAAGGGGTATCTGTTGCTGCACTTATGTACCCACCTTCAGGAATCAATCCACCTCATGTTCATCCAAGAGCAGCAGAACTGCTGTTAGTATTACAAGGTGAACTTGAAGTTGGATTTGTGGACTCAACGAACAAGCTGTTCAAGCAAACACTTGAGGTTCCTGACATGTTTATCTTCCCAGAAGGGCTTGTTCATTTTCAGGTGAATACAAAAAGTGATTCTCCTGCTTATGCTCTTGCGATGTTCGGAGGTGCAAATGCTGGTACTGTTTCATTGCCAAGCACTGTTTTTGGAAGTGGGATTAGTGCTGAAATTCTTGCCAAGGCTTTTAAAACTGATTTGGACACCATTAACAAGCTTATAGCAGCAAATACCGTCGTACATGTTTAAAGAAGACAGAATAATATTTTCTTCAGGGACTAGCTATCAAGATTCTGCCCTACAATGTCTGAGAATCTGAAACAATAACTTTTGTAATGCCTAAGAATCAGATGCAATAATTATGTACTGTTGTTTACTTTATCATCCGTTACATGAATAATTATGGTTCTTAAATTAAGTGGTGAGCTGTTATTTACTTTGTCATCCGTTACGTGAATAATTATGGTTCTTAAATTAAGTGGTGAGCCAAGAAAATTGGAATGGAAAAAAAAAATTTAAATCCGTATTAGGATCGGGATTTTGAACCCGACGTGAATCGAACACGCAACCTTCTGATCTGGAGTCAGACGCGCTACCATTGCGCCACGGATCCTTTGGTGTTGTGCTTGTTGTCAATAAATTTATATATAAAAGTCTCTTCTTGCTTCTTTCATGTTGCGATTTTTAACTTTTTTTCCCAAGTTTCCAGGTTTGTAACTAGTTTAATGATGATTAAACTTTGAGTCATAGAACTCTTATAGGTGACCTTACGACATATCATACGATTTATTGGACTGAATCAGTCAACTACTGCAGCTAAAGTGAGGCAAGTGGTGGCAGACGGCAAACTTTTAACCCTTGAATATATAGCTTTTGTTCTATCATTCTATGCTCCCTGTTGGTACCAAGGTTCCATAAAAACACAAAGCTTGCTTAAACACATACATATATGTGCATGGCCAAATATCAAAAACTCCTTTCATGGCACTGAAACGTCATAAGTTCAACGCAAGAGCAATCTTGATTTGTCCAAAAACCTCCTATTTAACACAAATTTTGATTTGTATACAGAGAATGAAGAGTAGCTAATAGTTAAGGAAACCTCCCATTTAAAACAAAAATTTGTTTACCATGCAGTTTATTTCAATTTACAAATATAAAAAAAAAAGGAAGACCAAACTGAGTACTGCAATAACCTAACAGCAAAAGCAAAACTTAAGCATCTTAATACACTGATCCACCAATCTTGTGCCCACTAAGGATGCCATCACCAGACCTTAACCTTTTCCTCCTCAGCCTCTCTGCTATAGCAAATGCCAGCTCTAGCGACTGTGACACATTCAGCCTAGGGTCACAATGTGTATGGTAACGCGAATTCAAGTCATCAAAAGTCACAGTCTTTGACCCTCCAACACACTCTGTCACATTCTGTCCTGTCATTTCGAGATGGACACCTCCTGGGTAACTACCTTCTTGATCATGAACATCAAAGAATGCCCTTAATTCAGCCTGGAATAAGTGAAGTTCATATTAAAACTATCCTGGGTCTGAGATTTGGCGGTAATAGATTAAAAGCCGGAAGAAATTGTCCTTTGAGAGTTTTCTTACCCTGATCGAATCAAATGATCGTGTCTTGAGACCACATGGAGCTTTAATTGTATTACCATGCATGGGGTCACTGACCCAAGTGACTGTAAGCCCAGCCTGGCGTACAGCTCTTATTAGATGAGGGAGTTTTATCCGCAGGTTGTCTGCTCCCATTCTGACAATTATAGTCAACCTTCCAGGTTTGTTGTGAGGATTAAGGATTTCACACAACCTCACAAGTTCCTTGGGATCCATCTTATCACTCACCTGTGAGATAAGTCCAGAAACCAATGAAGTGACAAGTACAGATACTGATAAACCAGAAATATAAGTAAACACAGAAGTTGATAGTAACGCATTTGTCATATCATATGGTATCAAACTGATTGAAAACAAGCTTGCTTGTTTAGATACTTTATAAGCCCGAACTAAGTGGAAAAGTTTTATTCGGATACATTTTTTCTGCAACAAAATGCTTGAAATAAATGAATAATTGTCACACACGAAACAAGACTAGCGACTAACTGTGATGCATGGAAACTTCTACCAATAGACGTTTCCGCGTTTCGGAAACGTTTCCGTATCGGAAACTCGAGGAAACTCCTCGGAAACTCCAGGGGCCGTTTTTGTAAATTTGGAAAAATTAGAAAATACATTTCCAACTTGGAAAATATATTTCTTTAGTATTTTTCTAAATAAGAAAGAAGACAAATTGAAAAATAATTCTATTTTTATTAACTAAACA
>CATIWO010380474.1:0-11455 GCA_949673435.1 Macaranga tanarius
AAGGCACTCTCTAGCCTTTTTATCTCTTTTGTAAGAATATCAAATTAGCTCTCAAATGTACAAAAATGGCATAAGTGTATTGTCTCTACATTCTCCATTAATTTAAATAAAACTAATATAATAATAATAATAATAATAATAGTAATAATAATAATAACAACAACTTGAGTGTCTCACACTCAAGTCATATGCAATGCTATAGCTTGAGTGTCTCACACTCAAGCTACATGCATTTGATAGATTGAGTATCTCATACTCTATCTATATGCATGACTTTAGTTTATAAGTGAGTGGGTGGTGTTTAGTTATATGGATAACCTTAGCCTTGATATCATTAACTCTTAATGGATATAGGCTAAGGTTATGGGCATATAGGCTTCTCTACACTTAGAGAAGGCCCACTCCATACTATAAGACAACTTATGGGCTAATTCAAACTCTTTAAATAAAGCCCATGCATAAGTCCATATCAAGTCCATCATTATTAATATATAAGGTCTATCTCATGGCCCATATAGAAATGTATTATGAGGCAAATATTAATCTAGTCCTTGAACTTAATATCACATATTAAATCAAGTCTAAATTAATATTTGTTTAATTGCAATTAAGTCCCAATCTTTGAATTTAGATTTCAGGATATGCTAGATCCCCGCATACGTGTAAATCCAATTTAATTAATTTAATTAATTAATTAAACTCTTTAATCAATAATCAAATTAATATTAGTCTTCACAAGTACAACCTTTGTATGTGTGACTTACTAGGTTCAAGTCTAAATGACAATGGAAAATAATATTATGGAAACACCTTTCCATACTAAATGTGAAAATCTCAATTAATCATATTTAGTTCTCATAAGTCATGAGTAACCCCTAACATAGATGTCACGACTAGCCGATTAGAAATGAATGCTTTATGTAGATCCACAAGAACCACAAAACACAATTACCGTGCACTAAATGTTCCTTCATTATAAGATCCCGATATTGGCTAGAGCCACAGTTTAGTCAAACTTTAATTGCCTCAATCATATGATCTCATCTTAAGTTCAATTCTTAATAAAATATGACTACTACTAGAAACTCTTTTCTAGCACCGAAACTCTTTTTGGGTAAGTCGAGTTTGACCTGGCCAGGTTCTTATTCATTAAGAACAACTTAGATAGCATAGAATATTATCCCAGTTCACCCCAGGTAATGAATTCTACCTTGGCCGATCACTAATCCCTACACATAACCAATTAGAACCATCACATGCCATATACCCACACGTGGCTAGCATAGGTATGTAAGCGGTAACAAACTTTAACCAGCCATAAGTGGATAACCGTGTCGCCTCAGGTCAAAGGACCATATACACCATTATATCCAAGATTATGATTGTTGACTTAAGTGAATATCCATGCAATCATAAATCTTACGTCATAATTTGATCCACTCATCATATGAGTATCTACATGTCTATTCTGATATCTCATATCAAGCAGTATGAAATTCACTACCTCCCACTATCGATATCACATACTGATTATGGAAAATAAACAAAGGTAATAGTCTATGATTAATAATACCTAGATATTAATAGAACGACTATGAATATTTATAGTACATGTACTAAATAAGTTTGTTACTCATATTATCAACTCTTGATAATAAACTTATTTAACATTATACTAAAGGTAAATATTCAAATAAACAAACACTTTAATCTAAATAAATATTTTATTGCCATAGGGATAAATATACAATATCTACATACTATAATGGCCCTAGGGTAAATCTACGCTAACAATCTCCCTATAGTACTATATCTCTAAAAAATATATTTACAAATCAACTCTCACAATACTCAACTCAAACTCTCTCACACGGTCCACACTGACCGCATATCATATCATCATGTGTCAATAAAATTGTATACATACTTTTCAACCATATGGATTCACCCCAAAGGCACCTCTAAACCCATACGCTATCCCAAAAACAGTATCAATTTGTTGGCCAACTCACTCTCAACAGTATTAATATATATATATATATGTATATCTCTCTTTTATTTATATTTTTACTATATTTTCATTCTTAATTTTGTACTATAATTTTAATTATCATTTGGAATTATGTTATTTACTTTGATTTCCATTTTTCTGTACTTTACAATTCATATGTACTCTACACAATAATCATTTAATCTATAAATTTAGTCTCTATGTCTGAGACTTGAATATTTGTACTCTTTAACCAGTGTGTCAGAATTTCCATCTCATTTCATTAGATTTACTTATATCCTATTATTTCAGGGGTTCTCATATGTTCATAATGGTTCTGGTTTGAGTTTATATTCCAAAATTCTCATTTCAATTTATTTTTAGTGCAGGACTGAGCTATAAAGGTACCTCCTCAATACAGAGGCGCTGCCCCAGCTCCATTGAGGTACTGCCTGAGTACAGAGGCACCGCCTCAGTATAGAAGCACTGTCTGAGTATAGAGGCACTGCCTGAGTACTGAGGCACTGCCTGAGTACAAAAGTGCCGCCTCTCTATATTGAGGCGACATTTGAGTGCATCTCAGGCGCATTCTGCACTGAAATTTGACAGAATTCAACCAAAAATTCATAAATTTCACACCAATTTGACTAGAAATGATTAATATACAAGTTCCAGTCTTAAAAGTATACCAAAACATACAATTTCACATATATTTGCATTATTTTGCATAATAAAAAACATAACTTTTCAACATTTTATTTTAAGTATTTCAAACTACAATCTTTAAGAGAAGAAATAAAATACATATATCTACTCATAAGTTTTTGTTCGATAATATACACTCATGACTTAATCTGTTTAAGTTTTGGATTGGGTGTAAAAGACTCCTATTAGAAGTCTACTTCCTACTCTTTTGTAGAGTATATATATTTTATGTTTACGTAACATAATATAACCTAACCCAAGAACTAACGTAGAAAAAAAAATACTCTGCGTATTTTTTCTCTCTACACCAAAATACTCCGTGTATTTTCTTCCATTCTAGATCATTCCATTGATATTTAGATTGTGAAGACATAGCCTTTGCTCTAGTAGTCAAGGCTCCAATTAACATATTTACCATGGTTTCCGCTGCAGGAAAAAATGGTCAGTAAACTATATCTCTTTGTGATTTATTATTCCTCCCTCTTTTTTTTTTTTTAACTATAAAACGCAGCATGCATAAATAATCGATCTTACTTTCCGCAGCTTTGAATAGTTTGTTGTGTGTTGAATTATATATGTCAATTTTTTAGATTTCTTAAAAAGAATAAAACTAAATCTGGCTCCAAAAGAAATTCAATTATAATTAGTTGATAATGAACTATATGGTTACAAATAATTTGAGCAACTTATCTAATATATTGAAAATGGGCTTTAGAGTCTATTTGATTCAGCTGATTATAGCGGCTGATAGCTGATTGATTATAGATAATTGATAGCTGGTAGCTGACAGATATAAATTGATTATAGCGGTTGATAGCTGATTGGTTATACATAATTGATAGCTGGTAACTGATAGATAAAAATTGTTTGCCGTTTGGTAAAATTTTGTTAATTGTTCCTATTAGTATATCAAATGACTACTAAGTAAATAATTTATTTTTTAATATAACTATATCCTCAACATAAAATAATTATATTATATTTATATTTTTAATTAATTGCATTTTAATTAATAAATTATTAAAATATTTGACTCTTATATAATAACTAAAGAAGATAATTTTATAACCAACAACCATTGGATACAGCTGGCAAGAGACTGTTTTCGCTTAAATTAAGATCTCGATTTCGAATTTTAGTGAATGCAGTCACGTTAAATAGTTACCAAGAGACCTTTGCCCCCTTTGTGGTCCTACTTGGATCGAACTGGATTAGTTAGAGTCTAATGGATTTTAGGTATGAGTAGTTCACACCAAAAAAAAAATAATAAATATTTTATAAATTTGTGTGTTCCCCTCTCGTATATTTATATATACTAGTAAACTATCACATGCTTCGCACGTGAATGAAAATTTTTTTAAACCCGTAATTTTATATAAAATATTAAATTTATACATTAATATTAATATTATTACAAATTTAATAGAGTTATAATTTATTACAATTTTAACAAATTTGTGGTTACTAATTTGTTTATTTATTCAATTTCATATAAGAAAATTTCTAAAATCATATTATCTAATTTTATTTGTATTATAAAAAGATTTAATTAGAATAGAAAGAGTACTTTCATTTACAATACGTCATTTTTTAAACATTTTTCTTTTTAATATTGTTTTACTTTAATACTCTTCTTTAAAAAAAATTTATGTACTACTTTTTATTTTATAATCATAATTAGTCATTAGATAATAAAAAATTAAATTAATTTTAATTACTTTAAATTTATTGCTATAAATTAATTTTTTAATATTTAACATTAATTTTCTCTTTTTTAGTAATTATATTATATTTTTAATAATTTTTAATTTTTTTCATTTCTCTCTACCAAAAAGTTTTTTATAATATTTTTAATTTATGACTATAATTAATCATTTAAATGATAAAAAATAATTAAAATAATTATAATTAATTTTTATTAAACTTTAATGAAATTTTTAAAGTTATGCTATTTTATTTAGTTTATATTAGTTCAAATAAAAAATTCATCTAATTAATTATAATAGGAGATATAATTTAATTTAAAATTAAATTAGTTTATGCCATATAAATAAAAGTTAACCTAACTAAAATAGAAAATACAATTTAAGTTAAACTATAATTGTAATTTTAATTGATTTAATTTAATTTCAATTTATAAATTAACTAATTATCTAATTATTATAAGATAAACAGTTAATCTAACTAAAATAGAAACTATAATTTAAATTAAATTATCATTATATTTTAATTAATTTAATTTTAATTGATAAATTATTAAATTATCTGATTCTTATATAATAAATAATGAAGACATTTTTGTAAATTTGCGTGTCTCCCTTTCGTACATCTAGATATACTAGTAAACCATCTAATTTTTGTACATGAATAGAAAATTTTTTAAACTCGTGATTATATATAAATATTAAATTTGTACTTTGATATTATTATTAAAAATAATAAAATAATATTTAATTATATAATAACTCAATATTACAAATTTGATAGAGTGTAATTTATTATAATTTTAACAAATTTATGGTTAATTAATTTAACTGTTTACTTATTAAATTTAATTTAAGAAAATTTCTAAAATTTTATCATCTAATTTTATTTGTATTATAAAAAAAGAATTGACCTAATTACAGTAGGAAAAAGACTTTCATTTACTATACGTTATCTTTTTAATATTTTTAAATATTTTTTAATTTAAATACTTTTTTTTAAAAAAAATTATGTACTATTTTTTTTTATCTTATAATCGTAATTAGTTATAAAATAAAAAAATAATTAAATTAATTTTAATAATTTTAAATTTGTAGTTATAAATTAATTTTTTATTTTTTTTAGTAATTATACATTATATTTTTAATAATTTTTATTTTTAACATTTTTCTCTACAAAAAATTCTTTATACTATTTTTAAATTTATGAGTATAATTTATTATTTAAATAATTTTAACTTTAATACTTTTTTTTCAAAAACATTATGTGCTATTTTTATCTTATAATCATAATTAGTTATTAGATAATAAAAAATCATTAAAATAATTTTAATTATTTTAAGTTTGTCACTATAAATTAATTTTTTAGTATTTTCACATTAATCTTTTTTTTTTATATAGTAATTATACATTACATTTTTAATAATTTTTATTTTTATTATCTTTCTCTATCAAAAAATTATCTATACTATTTCTAAACTTATGACTATAATTAACTATTTAAATAATAAAATTAATTAAATTAATTCTAATAATAATTCAATATTGCAAACATAATAGATTTATAATTTATTATAATTTTAATAAAATTTTTGTTTAAATAATTATATAACACTTCTTCAATATTTTTAAATATATTCAATTCAACAATATTCATCCTTAATCATTTATTAATTATCATTGCAAAATATACGTTGAAAATTTTTTTCTTAGAAAATGAGATGAGTACTCTTTTATTTTTAGGTGGAAATGATAGTATATTTTAGAAAATTGTTGTTTTGAAATATATTATGCTAATATTTTTATGCATGTATGACATTTTTTTTGATTTTTATTTGAATTTACATTATTTAGAATAATTTTGTATGTGTATTTTTTATTTTTATTTAACTTCATTACCACTTAATAATTTTATTATGATATTTTTATTAATAATTATTTGTGACTTTATAGTTTTTTTTATTAAATTAATTTTGATTATTTTTAGTAGATTTTAACAAAATTTATTATTATAATTAAGTTTCATTAGCATTTTAAATATTTTTAACATTAATTTTTTCTTTTTATACATCACTTTTTAAAATTTTTTAATTTTAATACTTTCCTCTTCTAAAAACGTTTCATATATTGCTTTTTAAATTATAATTATAACTAATCATTAGAAAATAAAATATAATTTAATTATTTTTATTAAAATTTATTAAAATTTGTAACTATAAATTAATTTTTTTGTAATGTTTTTAACATCTTTAACATGAATTAAAATTTAATTTTTAATATTTTAAATTATACCATTTCAGTTTTTGTTTAAAAATTCTATGTACAGGTTTTTTAAATTTAATCATAATGAATCATTAGATGATAAAAATAATACATTAGTTTCATTTATTTTTTATTAAATTTTAATAAAATTTGTCACTCTAAAGTAAATTTTTTATTGTGATTTTAGCATTTTTAAGGTCAATAATTTTTAATAATTATACATCACCTTTTTACTAATTTTAACTTATACTATTCTCTTTTTTTTTAAAGAAAAATATTATTTTTATGAATGACATTTTTAACTTGTCTACAATGGCCATCATGATCTGATTATATTCCGAGAATCTATCCATGAAAGAATACATTGCGCTTGAAGCTATACTATCAACCAATGTATCTATGTGGGGCAATGGGAAGTCGTCTTTCGGACATGCCTTATTTAAATCTCGGTAGTCAACACATATTCTTACTTTTCCATCATTCTTAGGTATCGGAATTATATTTACGAGCCATTTTATGTCATCAACTACTTCAAGAAACTTTACTTTTCACTACTTTTTAACTTCTTCTTTGATCAGTAGCACCCATTCTGGTCTCAATCTCCTCTTCTTCTGTTTGACCGGCATGACGTGAGGATACGTAGGGATTTTGTACTCCGTAATTTCTTGATCTATCTTTGGCATATCTCATAACTCCAGGTAAATACTTTTTGTCTTTTTCTTAATATTTTTTTCTTATTTTTTCACTTTCATCAGGAGTAAAGGTAGCAGTAATAATTGATATATTTTTAGATTTTCAATTGTGCATAAATTAAATGTTTTAGTTTATACATAATTAATATCAAATATATCCATGAAATTCTCATCACAATGAGAATAACTATTAGAAAAAATATCACTCAAATAATTAAAATCAGACTTTATTGCATCAACCTTAGAATAAAACAGATCATCAACCTCAAAAAGTCTAGTTAAAGAAACATCATAATCATCATAAAAAACATCAATAATAGAAATCTAAATGAAGGTCTCTAGATCCACAGTAGCAGTCTTATCCTCGGTATCCTTGTCCATGGTAACATCCTCTTTTAAAGCATCTTTCCCAATTTTAGCATCTTTCCCAATTTTAGCATCTTCCCCTTCCTCTTCAGCATTTTCATCCCCTATCAGCTCTTCTATTTCAATAACTTTTGGGACCTATGTAGCAGCTTTCTCTCCTTCTATCTTCCTCTCAATAAAGTATTCAACAATTATTTCAAACCTAGGGATATATTTCCTAGCTAAAAATAATAGTTCGAGCTTGCCAGTACAAGGATACAAATTACCCTCTTTCATAAACTTTTTCCATAACTTCCACTTTTTTTCACTGTCAGACCCATCTTTTTCACCATAATAGCCAATCCCGTACCTCAAAATTGATATCTTGAATTCAATAAAATTTGGTGGCTCATTCTAATTCTTTTCCAACCCTAATCCTACCATAAAGTTTATTCTTCTCATCATATTTACTATTTTTTTCATCATTAGAATCCTCATAGAGCATGCAAACCTCAAAGTTTGGACTCAGTGGGATCTTTTTAGGAACTAGTTTTAAAGTTGCAATCGCCACCTCAGTCTCAGTGGCAATGGTAATTATCTTCCCTTCATGCAAAAACTTGATCTTTTGGTGGATAGTAGAGGAACTCCACATAATGGATGAAACCAAGGTCTTCTAAGTAATAAGTAAAAGTTACCGGTATATCAATCACATACAGAGTGACCCAAGATTCAATGGGTCCAGTCTTAACCAAAGCTCTAAAGGTGCCTTCTACAGACCTCTTGGTGTCATAATAAGCCTTTATAACTATATCTGACAACTACAGGTCAGTAGTGGTGAGTCCAAGCCTAGGTAGGATCTCAAGGGGCATACATTGATTGCAAATTCATTGTCTATAATCATATAATAAGTCATATTTTCTTTTATTTTAACTATAATAATGCCTTATGATGATCTCTTCCTTTCAAATGCAAGTCCGTATTCGTAAAATAATGGCTCCTTCCAGTCTCCGCATTAAAGAGTGCACCATCTGTTACGAAGTAGTGCTAGTTGGGATCTTTGTTTTCACTAAGAGCCCGTACTATTGCATCCCTATGGATTTTGGAATGTATCATGAGTTCTTAAATACTAGTAATAGTTTTAGCATTTTTTGGTTGCTTTTTCTTTGATTTTTCTTCCTTCTTCACATTTTCAGCTTCTGATTTGGAGTCTAACTCAACTTCTCTCTTAATTGGCTTATTTTTCTTTTTTCCATTCATTTTTTAGTGGTGCTATGTGCCCGACCTCTTTCTTGTCTCCACTTTCCCACATGTCCATCTTCTCCGCCCCTTCTCCATCTGATAAGTCCAAATGTCCAGTGTGTTCATGAGAAGTTTAAATAACTCATATTTTACCTCTTCGATGCTTTTTAGACCCCTTTATTAGTTGGTTTTGGGTTGGGTAGGTGTAAGATCCATAAAAAATTTAGCACTTTCTTTTTAGTCAGGCCAGTACGAATCATCAAAATTTATTAATTAGGCGGGAGACATTTTAGTAATTTGGTAATGGGTTTTTTGGGTGCTAGATCTCTTAGTTTCTAGGTCAACAATCTTATCAGCATCAATGAGTTCTTGGATTTCATGTTTGAGTCTGATACATTAGTCGGTGTCATGGCCGATGACCTGGTGATATTTGCAATACAGTTTAAGGTTGGCATTGGTGGGTGGTGTTTTGGGTGGTAAGGGTTGGGGCAGCTTTTTTTCAATCAACTTCTCAAGAACTTTAGAAAGAGGTCTACCTAGATTAGAAAATCTTTTAGATTTCCTACAACATTAATCTGCACGTTGCTACTAGCTCCATCTTTGCCCCCAACTCTACCTCCAAATAACTTTCTCTCTTATGCTAAGTTTGCTTCCTTTTGTACTTCGAACCTGTATAGTTCCTCAAATTTTTATGGTGGAGCAGAAATTTCAATAGCTATGAATAACTAATTAGCTTATGTAGGGTAATGCCTCATTTATGCTAGCCTACCCCTCTATCTGGTCAGGTAATTAATGAAAGTTTCATTGAACCTTTGTTTAGTATTTTGTAGATCTCTCAATAGTACCTCAATCTGAGAGTTTAGCATGTATTATTTTATAAATTCTATGCACAATTCTTTCTAGTCAGATTACACATGTGGCTCCAGAGAATAATACTATCGGATTGGTGCCCCTTCCAATAACATCAAAAACTGCTTGATAATTTAAGCTTTAGTTAACCCAGTTGACTTCATGTAAGTTATGTACTGCTTTAAATGTAAATGAAGGTCATTAGTGCTAGCATACTTCTTTCTATTAAAAAACTTAAAATTCTTAGGTAGAGGGTTTTCATAATCTAAATCCAAATTACTGTAATCTAGTGAAGTGTCCATCCTTTTTTCTTTCATCATCAGTTGTATATGTGATACCATTTTGACTATTTCTTTCCATTTTAACTATTTCTTTCACCCAGCCTAGTTTTTCAGCATCATTAGTAGGGTAAAACTTTGATCTATTGGTTGGATCAGCAAGCACAGTCTCTAGGTCGTTATCATCCCTATCCCTAGGTTTGGCAGCAGTCTCAGTATCCAAATCAATGGGTTTTTTTAGCCATTTGCATTATTTCTCCTATTATTTTTCTCATTATGTGTAGCACCCTCCAGGTACTATATACGAGTGTTCTAATGATATAACAACACATGGCATAATTTTTTTTTAAATCACAAGAGATATACATTTATACCAAAAACTCTAGTTTAATATACATTATACTTTAGTGTACAAAAATAACTTGTCATCAAAATAAATACATTGCTTAAAAATAAAATGCTTGAATGTGATGATGATGATGATCATGAGGATGGAGATGTCAACACCAAGCTTGCCTTTGACCCACCTGAGTTCATACGGAACACACTTCAAGCTAGGCTTTGTAACCTGAAAAATTACAATTTACAAATGGATGAGCTTGTAACTCAATAATTAATTATTAATACAACTATACATATAGTTCTTCTCAATAAATAATTAAGAAAAACACCTAGAATACATTGCATTACATCCAAATATAAAAATTTAATATTTAGACTGTGCATGGGAGTCCAAATTATAAAGGTACAAATGAGCACTAAAATATTAAGCTCAATTAGAGAATCTTAAAAATATATTCTACCTATTCTTAAACATATAACTTATAGAGGACTCTTTAAAGTTTCTGTAGCATCAAACCACGCCTTATTTGGAGCTCTATAGCTCAAGTTATGGTCAAAATATCATGACTATTTATTAAGCTGCGCATGGTCGTGCACATGGCCATGCCTGAGGCTCAATTTCTCGCCTCTAGCACACATGAGCATATGCATGGGCGTGCCTGATTTTGTTTTTTTCGCATGGGCGTGCGTATGGGCATGCAGAGGCACTACCTGACTGACCATATTGTACTCTTTTGACCATAACTCCCTCTACCGAATCCAGATTCAAGTGATTCAAAAAGCTACAGAAAGCTAACTCATAGAGCTACAATTTTCATGAAGATACCTAGGCTGAATTCATTTATATGGATTAACTAAAATGCCTTAAAATAGGTTATGATATCAAAACACATGACTCTCACTCAAATCAAGCTACAACAATACATTCTAAACACACTAATCTCCACCAAACATCCATTAACATCACAATAAGATTTCCAAACATTCAAATAAAATTGTTGGTGCCTAATAGCCATAATAATACATTCATCCATTATTCTCAATTCATCA
>CATIWO010380477.1:0-15531 GCA_949673435.1 Macaranga tanarius
AAAAAAAAAAATCTATATTATCTTATACAAATTGAATACTTATTACTATATATTAAAATTTTGCATTATTTCAATTTTTTTCCCTCTTATTTAAGCTAAGCAGCCTTTTTTTAATTTTTTTTAAGTCAAAATCTATAAAGGGTTGTTTTCACATTATTTAAATAATGGTCCAAGATTCACATTTTTAGGGGTTTTCTTGTGAATGATATATTTATTTTTGCTTCTAGATCATTATGCTGACCAAGCCTAAAATTTAACATAACATATGGCTATTTGTAATGTAATTAAAGCCGCCTTTGGCCAGGTTAGGAGAGGAGTCAAATTTGGTTTCACTTATTCAAGATTCAATAGTTGGGTGCTTTAAGAGCAGCCATTTGGATCCTATGAGGCTATGACTTGCATTACATGTGATGTGGGTCATATGATTTCTGACCAAAAATACCAAATTTTCGGTTCATAAGTTTGGTAAACATTTTTTTTTGGTAAATTAGCACATTAAATTATTATTTTTTTTTTGTGAATTTTTGGGATTGTATGCATTATTTTCTATATTACAAAATAAAAGTTAACTGTTGCAATTCAATATTAATAAATTAAAAGGTGAAGCTATACAAGAATGATGCTAAATTCAAATCTCATAAAAATCTTTCTTTATAATACTTAAATAGTAAGAATAATAAATTAGATTTATATTATAACGAAAAAAATTTCATTATCATTTTCAAAAATTATAATAATTGAACTTCCTTATAAAAATACACAACTCGCATTTTAATTTTTGTATAAAATAAAATAAATATATTATTTATTAACTTAAGCTCCGTTTGTTTTAAGGAAAATATATTTTTTTTATTTTTTTAAAAAATATAATATTTTTTTTATATTTAGCTAAAACACTAAAAAATAGTTGAAAAATATTTTTGGCATTTGGTTTGCAATAATTTTTTTTTTAAAATTATATAATATTACATATAAATGGTAACATTATATTTGATTTTTTCTCTTTCTATATTTAATAGGTATTCAAGTATTAGAAGAAAACTTTTCATTTGTAGAATGAGAAGTTATTTTTTCATATTTTAAAGTTATTTTCTTTTGACTTATTTTTTTGGTAATCCAAACATTAGAAAATAAGGAAAAGTATTTTGAAAAATAAATATTTTCCGCAAACAAACGGAACTTAGTAATCATATTATTACTCAAACCTGATTGCATTCTAAATATTACAATATGTGAATTTCATTTAAAAAACATGCAAATTGTATTGAAAAACTATTTATAAAATAAAAAATTATATTATTTATGAACTTAGTAATTATATTAGTATTCGATGTTGTGTAACCTAATTGTCGATTTTTTTTTTGAAACTCTTTCTTTGGTAACCTAATTATAATTTATGTACTAATAAGTTTTTTAACTATCATATAATTGCCTCTAATATCATTATTGAAAAAAAAAAAACTTTTTCTTGACCCATTAAAAAAGAAAAAAGAGAGTTGCACCCATATCAATTTTCAAGCAACAACAAACACTTCATTGTCAAGTTATAGATTTTGGCTTGGTCTACACCCCTACGTTCAAGTTTCCTATCACTTCTTGAGCAAGAATTGGAAGTACATATATATTATTAATCAAGGAACCATCTAGAATTAGAAAAATAATAATGAGACAAAATACTATACACACTTTTTTTTTTTTTGGAACATACCATACACACTTGTCTTCATACAAAAAGTAATGTGGAAGCTTCCAAATGGAACCAAAACTAATAAATAAGGATTAGTTTAGTACACAATGGCCATTTGGTTTGCTTCCTCAAGCTCCTCAAATCTTAATGGACAATGTAACCAATAAAATTTAGAATGATTAGTTAAGTGATGAAATTCTTGTTTCATAGTATTTAAATTAAGTTTTGTTAAATTAATAAATGTGTGTATATCTAATTGATAAACGCAAATAAAACAACTGCAATAGGCCAAATGCATAGTTTATAAGTGCCAAAACTTAATTGTGTGAAATTTAGGGTGAAACTATATATTTAGCCAATTTCAATATGCTAGCTCTTTCAAGTTGAAGTAAATTATATAATATAAATGGGAGATTTTTATATGCAGTCGTTATTGTTCTATTTTAGGTAAAATAAATTCATCGAAGTTTAATAAATTTTAAAAATTGACGGTTTAGATAAAAAAAATAAATTATAAAAAAGAAAATTATATTTATACATAAATTATTTTCACAAACTGAAAGAATTTTTTGTTACGATCTCCTTAAAAATAAAATTTAAAGAGATTGATAAAAATTACTTTAAACGATGTAAATTTCAATTAATATGTAATTCAATGTGGGGTAATTTTTTTTTTTGTCGCTTAAATTATATAAATAAATATTAAAATCTTCGTGTATAATCTAGAGCTATATGCCATTCCCTTAGTAGTGAAGGGATAAAGCAAAGGTGTCCACACGAATAACACACGGAGAAATTAAAGTTTATATGAAAGTGATGGTTTTTATTTGTTTATTGAAAATACTATGTTTCTAGATGTGAAGCTAAAGATGGAGATGGAGTACAATATCTAGCATAACATATTATATACTATATCATAAATTTTGTCCATTTTGTTTTATTTCAATTTCTATTATTTTTTTAGCTAATTTAATTTGGTTGATGGATGAGTATATGACATCATGTGTCATGAATTTGGAGCAAAATTGACCATCAATTAGGTCACCATCTTCGTCATATGTAATGATGTGACTTGGTTCTAAGTGTCAAATGGGGGCAAATTTAGGTTGTAAAATCTAAATATTTATATAAGATTTTATCAACGCAACAACCCCATAGTTGGATTTTGTTTTTATCATTATAATTTCTTTTTGTTAGTGTTCATTTATTATTTATAGTTAAAAGAATGATGGAGAAAAAATAAGAGATACTACTCATACCACACTATTATAAATTTTAATAACAAAATATCTTTATCCTAATATCAATAAAAATTTTAACTCTGTTTATTAATATGAGATAATGAGAGACGAAATTTTTTGAGTTTTTTGAATATATAAAATTTTTCTTCATTTTATACTATTTTAAATATAAAAATAACATTAAGTACTCAAGTGGCAAAATATATATGTACATTAAATATAAAAAAGTAGGGTTCGATCGTCCGCTTTTACATACTCTCTATCCTTATGGTGGGAAATTGAACTATTCCAACTAAGATGTTAAAAAAAAAAAAAAAATTTATATTCAAATATATCAAGGTATGAATATTTTAAAAATTATTGTTATATAAGTGCTTGATTTTTGGACTTAATAAAAATAAGTGAAAAAATAGTATAGTGATAACTTTTTTTATAGAAAATATTATGAAATATAGAATTTAAATTTCATATTAATTTATTATTCAGTTTGTGGATAAGTAAATCATCTATTAATGGAAAAAAAAATTATGAGAAAATCAATTTTTTTAGAAAGGAAGTCGAACCAAATTGGGCCTAGATTCCAGCCAAAAAAGAGTGGAGGCCCACGAAAGGAAACGACTTGTCGTTAAAGGTTGAAACTTGAACAGAATTTGAGACAAGGGACCTTCGGGAAGTGAACACTTCGAGTGTCGAGATTGCTAAAAGTTGAGACCTTTTGCTAATTTAATAACTTTAGGCCTTCGTTTGGATACTGAGAAAGTGAGGGAAAATAAAAAAGAATAATTCACGTCTGTATTGTGCCCTGTTCGATCTAACCCAGGTAAGGATTAACTTCTGTATTAGAAAGCTTTATTTCTGTTGCACATAAGCTGTTCGATGAAAAGCCTATGTGAATTTCTATTGTTTTTTTTAGTGACTGCAACTTTTACTCAGGTACCCTTTAGGATTTAGTTATTGATTTCATGTGGTTTTGATTATTTTTTTCATCTGGGTATTGCATTTTGTAAGCTGTTGGCATTGTGAAACTCAATAAAAGAGATAGCAGCAACCTGGTGATGCATTAATGGCTGCAACTAAGACCCGGACGAGTAGCTTTACTCGCAATGTATCAGCTGTTTCTTCATCTCAAAACCCTGGAATTAAGTGTGGTCCTAATGGCACTTTCTTGGTTTCTTCTGGGATTTCTGATCTTGACAGTAAGCATTCTTCTGCATTGTTTTCTTTTACTTTCTTAGGCTTTTCCTTATAGAATTGATGAAAGCAGCATTTTTTTAAAATAAAATTTGCATTTTCTTGCATGTTAAGTAATTATTTGTATTTTTCTGATGTTTAGAGATACTTGGTGGTGGGATTCCTCTAGGGAGCTTAGTTATGGTGATGGAGGATGCAGAAGCACCTCATCACATGCTTCTTTTGAGGAATTTTATGTCCCAAGGACTTGTTCAAAATCAACCTCTTCTTTATTCTAGTCCATCTAAAGACCCAAGAGGATTTTTGGGTACATTGCCTAGTCCATCCTCATCTAAAGATGACAAATTGCGGAAACATGATCCAGAAGAGGTCTCGTCTGTTCCAATCAAATTTTATTTGTTATTTTTCTTTTTTGGTTTGAAGGTAGTGATTTAAAATATCAATGAAATGTTGACAAATTGTAGGAAAAGGGACTGAGAATTGCTTGGCAGTATAAGAAGTATTTTGGCGAAAATCAGCAGAATTTTGATGCTCACAGAGGTCAGACTATTCCCAAAGGTTTCTCCATTTCATTAATTTGGTTATGAATGCTAATACTGCTTGTTACTGCTGGATAAGACTGAGGTTATGTAATATTTTGTTTCGGGCACATCTTGTTGAATGATGTTGTAAGCAAGTGGTTTAAAACAAACAAGTTCCCTGAGCAAGAATATTCACTAGTTCTCACTTCTCTTTATGCCTATTCTCAGTCTTCTTCTTATGTCTTTGTTTTATTTTCCTTTTTTTTTTTTTGGTTGTTTCTGTAATCCTTATATTACTATTCTTCAGATAGCAAGCACGAGTTCTGCAATGATTTTGACTTGCGGAAACCACTGGAGAGACATTTTTTCAGTGGGCAGCGTGTGGATTGTATTAGTGTCAAAGATTCTCCAAATCTTGCTTCACTTCAGGATCGTTGTACTGCATTTTTAGCTCAATTTCCTAGGTAAAACCAAATGCTTTCTTTCTTCTCTAGCTAAGAAGAAAAAATCTGGTTTATTAAGAATTAGGGATGCCTTTTCCCTAAAAAAAAAAAAAGAGAGAAATAGGGATGCATTTAAAGTAGGGTTGCAAGCTATGTTACTTTCTTGATCGTATTGACTAGGGGCTTTATGCATTATTGCATTTTAGTTTGTGCATGTCCAAATATGTGCATCAGAGTACATCTTATGAAAGTGATTGAAAATCTTCTTGATGTGAAGAATCTTAAAATGTAGCACACTAGCATTTGTTTTTAATTTCCTATCTGTTGTTCCTTTATTTTGGTAAATTGATGCTGTTTAAAAACCAAACCAAGAAGCTGATGGCTTTACCTTTTAACAATTCCAAAGATCTCAAAATCTGTTAACACTTAACAGATACAGACTAGTATGCTGCAGGTTTTTCTTTTTTCATGTTTCTTTGATCTACTTTTAGTTTTCTATCTTGCTTATAGTTATATGAATAGAGTATTAATCTTCCGAATATATTTTTTCTCAGTAGCATACTTGTGTAACTGTGTAAGGTGATAGTCTGTGGCCCACTTTGATATTGAGTGTGAAGCAGATGTTTTGTGAGACTTGTTTGTTTAACCTTGGGTTATATTTATGTATAATATTGCTGTATTTGTTCACATACTATTCTAACCATCTGTTGGTTATTATATTCAGAAATGATGGTGCAATTCCTTCCATTGGACGTATTGCAATTCAGTCGTTATGTGCTCCACAGTGTGAATATACCAACATGGTCTGTGGCATTATTATTTTGCTCCTCTCTTTATCATCTTAAGCCTCTGTTTTTTAGTTTGAAGGGCATCTATGATTGATTATGATAATTTTATATATTGTTTAATACTGTAGAAAGGTTTCTTTTAAGCAGTGATCTTGTATTTGCCAAACTTTCATGCATCCATCTGAGAATTGTGGTTGCTTTCTTGTTCTTTTTAATATTCCAAATCTATTGTAATTTCAGTTTCAGAGGCACCACCCATTTACACTTTATAAACATGTTTATTGCAGGAATGGGACGTGCTTTCCTTTATTAGATCTCTGAAAAGCATGCTACATTCTGCAAATGCAGTTGCTGTTATTACCTTTCCACCTTCTCTTCTTTCAGAATCCTTTTGTAAAAGATGGCAGCACATGGCAGACATTTTGCTTTCTGTCAAAGCAATCCCAGGTATTTCCACACATGATATTGCATGTTTCACTTCAATTGCTTTGCAAACTTCTCTGAAATGCTTTCTCGGTTAAACTCAGATGATGACAAGGACCTGGCAAAACTCCTCACTGGTTACCAGGACATGGTTGGCTTTCTTAATATACACAAAGTAGTGCGAATCAATACTCAGGTACTGTATATGTGCAAGGCAATACTTATTTTCTTTTGCATTTTGCATATAGGCATGCTAACAGACATTGCATGCACAGAAGATGCTCCCTCCCTATTCTTGTAGCTCACCAAAGTTTAGTCCAAATGATTGATTTTTTTACTTCGATCCCTGATTTCAACTTGACAACAGGTTCCTCTGATTCTTGAGGCAACAACATTCTCAATAAAATTGCACAAGCGTAGATATTTAGTCTTAGAATGCCTAAATCAAGCTCCTATTGATGTTTCAAGTGGGAGTTCCTATGGCACATCTGGCAGTTGCTCTGGGTCCTCCAAAACTGGGAGCCTTGAATATTAGTAAGAGTGCAGCCTCCACGGTTCACCTTATATAAGTCATCACTCCAAGAGCTGGCCGTGAATGCAAGAACAAGTGGTGCTCTTTCTTGAGACTTTTTTCGTGGATTGGCCTATGATCATTGTTTCTTTTTCGTTAAGCAAATTGGCCTATGATCATCCCTTTCCAGTATCTTGAATCGATTCTTTTACCAAAGCCGTATTTGTTGGAAGATTTCAAGATGATGTGCGGGTGTGGCAAATGGCAATACAAAGTTGAGATGATATAGTCATGAAGAGGCTGAAGCTGAAACTCTCACTACACATTGTGTTCAAGCTAACACCAAAGCCAGTTGCATGATAGAGGATTTCTATATTTTCTAGTTGTGCTATTCCTTGTAGTATTATATTATAAAGTATGGATCTGTCATTTTTTGAATAATGTGGAAATAATTTTATAAATTGAAGGTAATTACATTCGAACTTACAACTTATAATACCTTTTAAAAGGAAATGGACACCAGATTATTCATTCACCAGTGGTATAATTTTTTTTTCATACACGAAATTGGTGTAGCTCTTTTTTTTTTTTTTTTTCATATACAAAATTGGAATTTGAAAATTTACTGAAAGTAGATATACTTGTCATTTGAATTAACCTATGTTAGTATATTAAAATTAACATTTTAAAAAATTTGTTTTAATTTATTTTGTTGCAAATAAAATTATTAAATTTAAATCAAAATGTAACATAAAAAAAATAAATAAATGGTGATGTGGGTAGTTGTGGCCTTGTGGTGTAACCATTCCTATTCTCTTACTATATCTCCAAAGCAATAAATGTTTACCAAACAATTAACATATAGACATATAATCCATCCCCCACAAACGACGAGTCGTATCGCTAAATTATCCGCGCAAACACCAACGCTATTTATTTTGGCTCGCTTTGAACTTACCGCGTCAATCACTCTGTATCCATCAATTGATTCCATTTCCATTTCCTCTCGTTTCATGGCCACGCGATCTCTGTGGCGCGCCGGTGGCAAACTCGCGGTGGTAACAGCCGCAATTTTCACCGGCGCTGCCGCAGCTACTATCGCCACTTCCGACAATCCATCAGTCACGCTGAAGCTCTGCACCACCGTCCCTGTCCGCCTTGCTCGCGACGCCGTAACCGCATCATCTATCGCCTTCGGTAACTTAACCTAATAGCTTTGAACTTTATCATTTCATTAATTTTGCTCAGTAAATTAAATTTAATGAATAATTTCATGAATTTTGAGATAGATTATGTCAATTTTTAGGAACATAATTTGATTTGTATTTGTGATGATTTTGTGCATTGTTTGTAGATTATAAATATTCGCTATGGGGACTAGCTGAAGGAAGTGTTGAAAGGTGTAAAATTAAGAGCGAGGTTCATTTAAGGTCTGCACATAAGCTTCAGGAACTCTGTTTCAAAAATGGAGGAATTTATATTAAGCTTGGTCAACACATTGGACAGCTGGTATTGTTTTCGATATGCGTTATTAAGTATCAGTTAGTTTCAATTTGGGAATTTGGGCATTGGATTTATCTATTAATGTTATTAACTGATTATAAAGTCTGGATGATGAGATGAAATTTGTTAGTTTTTGTTCAGGAGTATTTAGTTCCCGAAGAGTATGTCCAAACGATGAGAGCGTCAATGCTGAACAAATGTCCGGTCTCTTCGTATGATCAAGTGTGTGAGGTTTTCAAGAAAGAGCTTGGTGAAACCCCAGATAAGGTATGCATCTTTTGTGACATTCCTTTTAGACTGCGGCATATGGACTTGTAAAAGAACTTAAAGGTGTTAGCTTTTGTTTGTTCAATCTAAGTACTGAATTTTACTTTATTCCTTTGAGACTGTGTCATATGGACTTGTGAAAGAACTTAAAGGTGTTGGCTTTTGTTTGTTCAATCTAAGTATTGAATCTTACTTTACTGCTGTCTCTAGGTTTTTGTTGAATTTGATCCTGTTCCTATAGCAAGTGCTTCCCTTGCTCAAGTTCATGTTGCTCGGACAATTGATGGCCAAAAAGTTGCTGTGAAGGTTGCATTGTTGTCACTTTAAATAAATTACATTTCTTGAGAATTATGTGTATTTAGGCACAACTTGCCATATAATTTTCTGGATATTCAGGTTCAGCACACTCACATGACAGATACTGCGGCTGCAGATAATGCGTCTGTGGAATTGATTGTAAACACTCTATACTGGCTTTTTCCTTCTTTTGACTACAGGTATTATTCTTTATGGTTTTTATAGCACAGCTTCATTTGACTGGGATTGAGGTTGACTTCATTTGTGGAGTTCATTATTGATGACGCATTTGTTTTAGTGTGCTCTTAGTTAATATTTTGGTCATTGCTTGGAGATCTAGCTTTAAATGGCTAGTATATGATAATATGCACTCAAATTTCGTTATATATGAATACATTCAATTTTTTCCCTTAACATCCTTAAATGTGTTCTTCTTCTATTTGACTATGAATGGTAATGTTTGATTTTGAACAGCTCACTCAAATTTTTCTGTCTCCATGTGCAGATGGTTGGTTGCTGAAATGCGTGAAAGTATACCCAAGGCAAGTAGGTCTAACATTTTCTTAAATGTTATGAATGCTCAAGAATTTTTGTTTGTGCACACATATCTTAAAAAAATAATTGTGAAAGGAACTTTTAGAGGTGCTTAGGAGTAGCTTTATCTATCACAATATGTTTAAATCCCCTGCTTCTCATATCTAGCATGATTTTTAAATTAAAACGTTTGCTTTACTTGTGATAATCAGGAACTTGATTTTTTGGTAGAGGCCAAGAACAGTGAGAAGTGTTTGGACAATTTTCGGAAGCTATCCCCTCATGTTGCTGACTATGTCTACGCACCAAAGGTTCATTGGAACTTGAGTACTTCGAGGTTGTTAACCATGGAATTTATGGATGGTGCTCAAGTGAATGATGTGAAGGCCATCCGAGGGCTTGGAATGCAACCTAATGAAGTTGCAAAATTAGTAATTTTTAGTTCTTGATATTTTGTTTTCGCTAGCCTTCTTTTTTCAGTAATTGACATATCTGATAGTAGTTGCTGTCTTCAGAGATTTTTCCTCCTTGAATTGAAACCACATACAGCAATTTATGGGGAAGTTAAATCTGGATATAAATTTAAAGTGTCTTAATTTATTTGGCCGCTGATACTTTACTATTTTTGTTGATTAACCATATGTGGTATACTAATTTTGACTTGGTTGAAGGAATGAATAAATAACTGAGTAGTAGGAACGTAACTTTGGGACATTAAGTTGTACAAAGGCAGCCAATTATTGCCTACCGAATAGCTTTTGATTCAAACACGTGTATCATCTGCAGAAGCTAGTAGATGCTTGAGCTGCAGATTCTGATACTAATTTTCTTGAGAAAATATATTGCTTACAATTTTTTTTAAAAAATTTTGCAGGTTAGTTTAGCTTTTGCTGAGATGATGTTCAAGCATGGTTTTGTGCACTGTGACCCACATGCTGCTAACTTGTTTGTTCGCCCTATGCCTTCTGGTGGAAGAAGCATTTTAGGTGAGAATATTTCACTCTGAATTGCAATTGAAAGCATAACCACATGCTGTCATTGGAGCATTTTAACTCAACAATATCTGCATGGTTTAAGGATGATTCAAAGCTTAAAATTTTTTCCATTTTAGATAGCCTTTGGAATATTCAATCTTTAAAATTTTCCCCCTTTGTATAGGCAAGAGAAAGCCGCAGTTGATTCTCTTGGACCATGGACTCTACAAAGAACTCGACTTTATTACAAGATTTAATTATGCTGCCCTTTGGAAGGTAAAATAAATCTTGCCTCCTTGAAGGCCATTCTTCTCATCATTCATGGACTTACATTTTCTGTTGTCTGACTTAACTTTTTGATTTATGATATTTGCTGTAGGCATTGGTATTTGCTGATGCTAATTCAATAAAGGAAAATAGTGTTAAATTGGGTGCTGGAGAGGATTTATATGCACTATTTGCCGGGATTCTTACTATGAGACCATGGAATAGGGTTGTTGACCCAGCTGTTGATCACTTGGTCATAAAAGGCAATGATGATGAGCGTTCAGAACTACAGGTCTAGTTGGTCAATAATTTCTTTTAATTATTCCTAGTGCATAAAAGGTTTTCCTTTAGAAAGAAGATTTGGGCGATGGGATGGTGGAATGAACGGTATCTAGAGTCTCACTGCTTGTTTTACAATGGCTACTACTATTTGCAGATGTATGCATCTCAGTATTTCCCTCAAATCTCAGAGCTCCTAAGGAGGTTACCGCGTGTAATTTTGCTAATGCTGAAGACAAATGACTGTTTACGAGCAGTAAATAATTCTCTGGTATGTATATTGCCTGACAACGTTGTTGCCATTTAGTTACTTTGACTTGTATATGATCCTGAAATGGAATGTGCTCCTTGAGAAATGGTATACATAATAATATCGTACTAGTTATGTTTATCCCTCCATTTTTAAGGATTCAGGCTGTTTGATGTTTTTGCTAGTTGAGTAAAAACATGGATGTGAAAGAAATAGACCCTTGCTTATAGATTAGGGCCTATATTGCTGAGTTGTGGCAACAAGAGTGAAATATTTATCCATGAAATGTTGATTTCCACGGAGTAAACAGATCTGAAGATTGCGAAATAGTTACCTGCTGTGAAAAAGTTGGGAGGAATTAATTAATTTCATGTGTATAGCTGGGAAAGTCTTGGTGTTTAAAGTGATTCATTTGAAAAATCATCTAATTAAACTAGACTATTTGATTTAACAATGAAATTCTCAACTAAATTTTTTGTAATGCATGACAAACAGTTGCAAGGATCTTCTCTGGAGACATTTTTCATCATCGGAAAAGTTTCCTCCAAGGCAGTTGTTGAGGCAAAGAAGTTGCAAAGGAAATCTTATTTAAGTAGGTTAACTGTATGGTTGGAGGAAATATTGTTGGAGGCTCGATTTCTGGGAATGCAGATAGCCTTGTGGCTTTTACAACTCAGGAGATCTTTGACAGGTTTAAGCTAGAACTCACTATAAAGTATAAACTCGTTGCAGTGACCCGATTTTTTTGCCTTTTTTTTTTCCTAACCTTACCTGGGCCAATTATTTTTGGTCTCCATACAATAGCCTGCCAAAACGACACAATGATTCTTTGCCCTACTGAAAAGGGAACAGCTACTGTATGTTGTATTGATTTTTTTCTTGATCATATTTTAACACTCATATCTTATGGAGTTTAATTTGCACCCTCCAGCCCCAATCCATTGGGATAAGGAAAAACTAATAGAAACACATGGTATTGCAAAGAAGAATAATAATGGAATTTGAATAAATTTTTTCTTAATTTATCTTCTGATTTACTGTTGAAGTTAGCTTATGTGATATTTTCATTTTGTTCCTTTTAATTTAAACCATTCTGAAACTGATTGTTGGGATTTTCGGATTTTCTTGCTGGCAAAAAGCAAATCTGATTGCACTGTTTTTCTTATCTAGTCTTTTTTGTGAACTTGGATTAATCTTTCCACATTTATTTGAGGATTTATTTGAAAAAAAAAAAAGTAATTTTGCAAGTGAAGGAATGGTTTAACGGCCACTTCTTTTTAATGGGTATCATGAGGTACAGAATTCAAATTAATTTAAAAGAGGATAGCTACATCCTATTGTGCAATTCATCAATATTTATGTCAGCCATTTTGGCAGCCAAAACATTGCTTGATTGTAGCAGTAATTTAACATAGGCTGCTTGTTCATTTCTATGAACTTGGATTAATCATTCCAGTCATTCAGTGTGGATGAACAGTTTCACGCCAAATTTGGAAACTATTCATCCACAATTTTGCGTGCAACTGTTCATCTGCGCAGTTTTGGCGTCCAAATTGTTGCTGGATTGGAGCAGTAATTTTACTCCATTTTCCAACCCCACGCCGAATCTGGTGTGGGCTGGAGAGCTTTCAAGCAAGCATATGTTGTCCCCTGCCCGAGTCTCTTTAGTGGTGTCATTTTCTGGCTATTGCTGGTCATTTTCATTACCAAGCCACGGGAAACACACTAACGTGAGTAGTTGGTTTTGTGTAGCAACTACTAATGGCACCTTCTTTGTTTGTCCCAGTCAAGATTTCTGCTCGCACTAGCTATAATTGGACTCCTTTTTTTCTTCTTCTCTCTCAAGGGCTATACTCTTAGCTTTTTAGACAGGCTTATTATTATTTAGGCTATTTGTTCAATAGCAATGTTTGTAAAATTTATTTTTTTACAAATTCGAATGATGAGCACATGATTGATTACCAACTAATTTAATTTCTTTGTAAAGCTTAATGATAACAACATGGCAACTACAAAAAGGATTGGTTTTGTTTTATGTTCATGATTACTATCACTTTTAAAGGTACTAAATTTGACACAAATCTAAGCAGAATATGAGAAAACGATGATCTCAGGAATCATTAGTAGTAATAGTAATAGTAATAGTAATAGTAATAGTAATAGTAATAGTAATAGTAATAGTAGCAAGGTAGTAATAGTAGCATCATTAATGTATAAAAACGTTGGTTCATATGGTGAGCGCAAATTAGCAGCAATTACTTCTCACCAGTCCCCCCACCAACTTTAGTGCATAATAATAATAATTATTATTATTTCCTGTATTTTTCCATCTAATTCATGGAGTCATAAGTTGCTTTCTGTGACGGGGATTTAGCATGCTTTGTTTTTGATAAAAAACAATTGTTGGGTAGGTGTGTTAGAAATCATGAAGTCTTGTGGCATTGAATTTGAAAGAGACTGTATTAAAGATTGAATAGTGTATATACAAGTCACAAAATTTGAATTGTCCATTTGACCAAAAAACAATCAAAATTAATGCAATAGTTGCTTCAGTAGACTTATTTTTTTATTCAAACCAAAAAAAATCTCAAGAAAGGTATTAAAAAAAATTTAGCCTCCATTTAAAGTTTAAACAAAAGTTAAGCTCCACATTTTTTTGAAAAGTTCATCTTTATTGTTTAAAGTTTATTTATTCAATTATTAAGCTAAAAAAGTGCAAAGAATAAGAATAATTAACATATATATTTGAATGATAAATCATTTTTATTTTTTAGTATTTAATTTTTGAACTATTTTTTTGCAATCACATATTTTAATTACTAAAAACTTTTAAAATGGTATCTCTAATAATTTTTACAAGTTAAATTACTTATATGTCCTATTTTAAATAGTAAATTAACTTAAATGCATTTTTTATATTCAACTTTATTTTTTTTAATTTAAAAAATTTATTTATTCATTTACTCAAATATATTAAATTTGAAAGAGAATTATATTGAATATTATTAAAAAATTGAGAAAACTAAAAATAAAATGAAAATATATAATATCTTCTACTCATAAAAAATACAATTTAAGCTAAAAAATCTCAAAGTGGTGTCTGGTCCAACAGAGTAGAAAACTACTGGGTCATATTTGAATAAATCAAAGTAATGAACTCAATAGTAATTAGTAAATGATTTTGAATAGAAGAGGTTTTATTTTGCTACCATGACTGGGGTCTGGGGGCGTCGAGGAGTTGAGGAGGGATGGCCCTTTTGGCTAAGTGTTGGGTAGTTGAAGGTTGGTGCGAGAGACTTGGGAAGTGGTAGTTTAGTCATCACGCTGGTTTGACGAGGTAGGTAACAGTGCTCTAATTAAAACCACTGGGACAGAGTTTTGTCGCTCTTGTATTTCTGTCCGATTCGAACGTAAATTAGCCTGATACGAGCTTAAAGGCGAATTCCAGTGGATCCATTCAGAACATTTTATGATCTAAAAAAAAGTTGTGTTCCAATTAAGATGCTAGGTAAGTAGGCAAACGCCAGCCATTAACTGATTGATTGACTTTGTATCCCCTCTCCTATGTTCTATTGCTGGCTAAAATTATTTTTTTCAATAAATAAAAAAATATAATTTGACTAAAATTATGATATAAAAAATTTAATTCAACAACCATAATTAATCAAATAATATTCAAAATTTATAATTTGGTTTAATAATAAAAAATAATTTTTTATTTTTAATATATCTAAAAAAATAATTACAATAAAATAAAAATTGCACTATTTAACTCAATTTATTATTTAAAATAAGGCATGTAAGTAAATATTTTAATTTATAAAAACTATTAAAGAGATTATTTTATAAATTTTTTTGTTGGTCCAAACATTTAATTGTAAAAAGGTTAGTTGAAACACCAAAATGGTAGAATTGAAATCTTCCAACACCATTTAAGCATTTATTGCTTCTTTTAGTAGTTGAAAATCGGGACAATTACCAATTTAGTGTAGAAAATAAATTTTATTCCTATTTTAGAGTAGTTTGAAAAGTAATTCTCATTTTTAGGGTGAAAAGGGAAAAAAATTACCAATTTATGGTGAATTTGACCAACCCGGACGGTCAAATTAGACAAAATGCTACTGGGAGTAGCGTTTTGTACAGTTCTGGTCTGTACAAAACGCTACTCCGAACCGAATCGACCGGTTCGGTCGGTTATATTTAAGTTCGGTTTGATTTCGGTTTTTAAAAATATATAACTGACTGGTTCGGTTTAATTTCGGTTTTCAAGTTGGAAAACTGAAAATAACCAAACCGACTGAGTCATATATATTTATTATAAAAATATTAAATAAAATATATTAATTAGAAAAATT
>CATIWO010380479.1:0-21666 GCA_949673435.1 Macaranga tanarius
ATAAATATTAAAATAAAACTAAAAAATAAAATTTACAAGGGAAAATAGTACTATTTATTAGATATAATATATTTAATATAATGTAACATTAATATATATAGTTATAATTATTTTGTTAAATATTAATTTTAAATATATAAGTCAAAAATTAAATCTCCATTTGCTCCGAATCTCCGCCCCGACTTGCTCCAATTTTTCGGAGCAATTCGGAGTGGAGATTTTAATTTTCGGGTTCGGGTCCGGAGAACTATTTTTTGAAATCTCCGACGTTCGGGTCGGGTCCGGAGAATTTGCGTTCTTCGGACTGCTCCGAGACCCGCTCAGCCCTACCTGCCAGACAATCTTAACAGAAAAACCAGCTCAAGCTCAAAACACAAAAGTTGTAGAGGACTTTCTGAAGTTTTCAGAGCATCCAACCTTGTTCAAATCAAAGCTCTACAACTTAAGTTATGATAAAAATACTAGGACTGATTCAATATAGAAATAGAATACGAATTTCACAACAAACCAAACCTAACTTCAATTAAACAAAATACATGCATAGCTTACCAAAATGAAGCTCCAATGGCTAATAGATCTTCTAAAGCTTCGCAAAAAGATTGTTAAATGTGTAAATCAAGATCAATTCTCCCAAAACTAATAAAGATCACCCTTCTTCTTCTTCCTCTCTACAATTCTCTACACTCTAACTAACATATATACACACACACACATATATAAATTACACCAATCATAATTCACCAAGTATATATCAAGGTGTCCCCTTAATTAAATGCTAAATCTCAACTAAGAATAAAATAAGAAGAGTTCTAGATATTTATAACCAATTATCTCTACAATATCCCTTCACCCCCTTAATAAACTTGGATTATTACATAATAATTTACAACTTCCAATTGTGACAAAATAGTCCCAACTTTCCTTACAAATAGGCCCCTCTCTACCGACATGCACATACCCAAACTTAAATATAATCTAAAATTCTACTCAATATATTATGAAAATATAATGCATGATTGATGCATCCAAAACGCGGGTGTTATAGTTTTAATTTTAGTAAAAAGCTTGCTATAATGTGTTAGGATTTTCTAACTCTAATGGGTTGTACCTAAGGCTCAAACACAGGTGTCTAAAAGCTTCCCTCAATTTGTCCAAAAAAAAAAAGCAGCTTCCCTCAAGAGCTACAAGACTGCCTACATCTAGAATGTTCCTTTATTCTTTATATTTCTTATAAATATAGAAAAAGGTTCAAATTGACCCTCATTTTTTGCCCTAGGAGTCCATTGGATCTTAAGATTTTTTTGGACTAAATTGGAACTTATTTTTTTAAATTAAACTGTATTGGGTCTTTTACTAAAAATTTTTTACAATTAAGTACTAAAAGCTAAAGAAAAATTTAATTTTAACGGTTAACTAATGAAAAAAATATTTAGACTAAAAAACAAAAATGATAAATATTTTTTAGAAACCATATATAACCTAATTATAAAGATTTTAAAATTTTTAAATCAACATAAGAATTAATTTTTTTTTTAAAAAAATTTCATAAAAAATTCAAAGAAAATTTTAAAAATTAGCGTGTAGATTTAAAAATTTAAAAATTTTTATAATTAGATCATATATAGTTTCTAAAAAAGATTTATTAGTTTCATTTATTAGTCTAAATAATTTTTGTTTGTTAACGATTAAAGTTAAAGTTTTCATTAGTTTTTAAGACTTAATTATAAAATTTTTTTTAGTAAAAGGAAAATCCTAAGCATGACCAGAGTCCATTAAATAAACATGATGCTGCCAAACCTTTTAAACCTTACTTTATAAGCGATGGACCATAGTGGGTGAGAGATTGCCCTAATAAGAAGGCAATGAATGCCATAAAGGTAGAGTTCAATAAGAAGAGGCCCCAAGAAGAGCCTTAAACTAGCATGGGCTTCATCTAGCATTTGGATGCTCTTTCAAAACTTTTCTCTTTAACAATCTCTAAGGAGGAAGGCTTGCTAAATGTTGATGCTACCATTAAGGGCAAGGCAATATGCGCGATGCTAGACATGGTAGCCACACATAATTTTATAGATGTACAAGAGGACAAACACCTAGGTCTCAAGCTAGTTATGAGTAATTTTGACTAAGTGAGAAAACCTACGGAGGGAAGTTCTTGAGGAATGTCATAAAATCTTATAGGTTGGACACCTAGGAATGTCATGCACCCTCACCCTTGTACAATAAGTTATTATTGGCTACAAATACAAGATGACGTTGAGGCTTGTATTCAAATTTACCTTATTTCTCAATAAGATAAAGTAGAATAACATCGTTGTATTTGCCAAAAGACCTTGAGAGAGTGTCTCAATGAAATTTATTATGGCCTTGTATAAGTTCGATAGGTTTAAAAGCATCATGGTAGTGGTCCATTGGTTTAACAACTATACTATCTTCATTCTAATCCTTGTTGATTGTAAAGTGGATGAAGCAGCTCACTTATTCTTCAAGAATTTAGTAAAGTTATAGGGTATGTTGAGAAGTATCATAAGCGATCAAGACCCCTGTTGTTGAGGGTCATTTTTGAAACTCTGATAGCTGATGATGAAAATATGAAAATATCTTACTATTATGGGAGATTGATGCAAGAAAACCACTTTCAAGCCATTTAAAACCATAAACTCTTACCTAACAACTTTTTACCACCTATTCAAGCCCTTTTCCAAGACCAAACTAAACCCAAATCAATGCTTAACCAAACCTTAAGAGTGCTGAGAAAAGGGTTTAACTTGTTTAGTAGTAGGAAACCTCCTCTAGATAGTTTCTCTGAGTCTATAAGTTAAAGTCCCCAAAATAGACTATTATTGGGTTGCTTAGGTCATTTTTTTGATCTAGTTTTCATCGCCAAAGTCTTGGTTTAACTTTAGGAAGCCTTGTAGGAAAAGTTAAACTTTGGTAAACTCAACATTCTAGGGGTCAAATTGAGGTTTTAGAGCCGAATTGAGGCTAAAAAATGTTCAATAAAACTTTATCGTGTTCATAGGATCCATTTGATAAAAAGTTAAAATTTTTACCTCTAGTGGTTAAAGTAGGTCTCGCGTATGTCCATGTCGTTATTTTTCTTTATTAAAATAAGGTACATTTCTCTAGATTGATCACCAAATAAAGAATATTCCACTTTAGAACATTTCATGTCAAGCGTTAAGTGTAAAGATAAAGTCTATATACAATTTCCTTTTTGGTCCTTTAATAATGTAATTTAATTACATCATTGCTATAACCTTATTTTATTTATAAATAGTGAATCTTAGGAATAATTGGGAGGACTTTTAGGAGTATGTGCACTTATCATTATAGAGAGAAAATTCCATCTAAAAAATGAGTAAGAATTAGGAAATTACAAACCAAACTCTACCCATTTCATTTTTCAATCTAAACCTATTCTTAAATCCACTCAATACACTCTCAAATCGTATTGATTCCAGAAATCAAACCTTAATTCCAACACCTTAAAATCATCCAAATACCAACCCTAAATACCATTAAATTAAAATCAAAACCTAAACACGTTGAACCAAAACCCTATTTCAATTCTTACTTCAATATTCAACTTTTGGTGAGTCCCAACTCAATTTATTAAGCTTAACACTTTCAAAAAAATCTTCTAAGCCTTTTAGGATCTTTGGTCTTGATTATTAATCCTTATTTTTATCAAAATTTAAGAAAAAAGTATATTCGGGCCTAGTGATGAACGGTTGGTTGACTGTTCATCACTTTGGCTGGCCAGTCTTTCATTTTCACTGGCCAAAGATTTATCCTTGGCTAGCTATTTATAATGCAAAACCAACTAGATAGAGCCAAACACATTGATTTTAATTTCTTGATCTGAAATGAATCAAATGATAGGTTTAAGGACCTCTAAAACCTTTGAGATGTTCATTGGTTTTAATAGACAATGACCCTGAATTCTTAAAATAATTGGTTTTGGATCATTTTTTTTATTTTAAAACTCTTTGATTTCAATCTTTAAACTCTATTTTTAAGTGTCTTTTGATTTGATTACAAGTTACTTTTCAATTTAAAGCATCTCAGTGGCTGTAGGTTGAAGATTAAACATTTATTACATACTTTATGCTTTGATCTTTGTGTGTGCTTTGAGTGGTACTAACCCTTTCTTCTATATGTGTTTAATGCTTAAATCTCATAATTCTAAACATATAAAAATATCTTACCATTATGGTGATTGATAAAAAAAACTACTTTCAAGCCATTTCAAAGCCATTTAAAACCCTAAACCCTTACTTGATAACCTTTCAACACCTATTCAAGCCTTAAAGACCAAACCAAACATAAATCAACCCTTAACCAAATTTTAAGAGTGCTGGAAAGGGGTTTAACTTGTCTGGTAGTGAGAAACCTCCTCCAAATAGTGTCCTCTAAGTTTGTAAGTCAAAGTCCTTAAAATGGACTTTTTTGGTTTTTATAGGGATTGAAGATTGAAATTGGTAAGTTTATGCATGTATTTTTATTATTTTGAGTCATGCTCTGTCTTAGGATTTTTTAGTCTTAAATTTTTTATTATATCTTGAGTTTTAGAACTCATAATTGAGCAAGGTTTGATGCTCTAGAAACTTTAAGGAGTTCTCAACAACTTTTATATTTTGAATTTGAACTGAATATGTCGTTGGAATAGTCTAACAGAGCTCGACATTTTGTTGCTCACTCTAATTACCTGTATGACCTGATTGTGATTAAAAATTCATAATTAATTCTATACATGTTCAAATTATATAATTCTAATTGGAAATGAAAGTAGACTCATAATCCTAGCTTCTGTAATAAAATCATGGTTATAGGAATTATGTGCATGAATTTAGAGCATATCAAATTGAGGTGATAGATTGCACTATTTGAGTTAAAGTGTAAGAGTGATGAATCATATGTGTGTTTGATACATGGTTATGTGTAGGAGTTGCAAGGGATAAGGAAGATATAATCAACTAGAGAAACTCTTGCTTATTAAAGGTTGGAAAGTATTTGTGGTAAGTAATTACTAATGTAATATAAATATTTAGCTTCTCTTGTATAATTCAGTTGTAACATTATATATGTGTTATATAAAGTAATTGAATAAGTTATACAATTTTTGTATATAAAGAATGAAAGGATTTGCAATCTTTAATATAGCCAAAGGAATATAGATATTGTTTGGAAGATTAATAAGTATATTAATAAGAAAGTATTGTATATGGATATTTGGCCTTGTGGGACATGTTGCTTGAGGATAATGTATCGGTAATATTTTTGATAGTAAATGTGAATAAAGGGTATGAAATCATAATGAAGATAAAAGTAATATATTTGAGTTTCACATATGTTATCCTACCATTGTGATGGTTGAATACAAGAGCTATTATTATAACTAAGAATCCAGTACATTGGATGAATGATGATTTTCGTGGGATGTGTTATGTTATGATACAATATTATAGTATGCCACAAGTGGATAAATGATTGTATATCATGAGAGGTTGTTATATGTGCTATAAAACATGTAAATGAATGAGGCAAGCATATGATGTGGAATAAAACTTATATTATATGGTATATAGTAATATTATGTGTATGTTGGAAATGTGAGGATTTATGGCAACTGATGGTATGTGAATTTTGTGTGTAAGGAATATGATGAAATATGTTAGTAGTGCACTTTATATGTTTGTGAATGTGAGGATTTGGATTGGTGAGTGTGTGTGAGGTTTTTATGAGATATTGCTTCTTGTGATTTGTGAAAATATGGTTATATTGTGTTAAGTTGTGTAATGTTTCACAAGAAGGTAAAATGTGTGAGGTAATGATGACGTGTGAGAATGTGTTATAGTGGAGACTGAGCCGGGCAGATAGCCTCCACTGATTATGAAATATGGATAAGTTGAGTTGGGCGAATAACTACCCATGATTGTGAGTGAGAGTGAGACTGAGCAGGTCAGATAGTCTCACTAAATGGCTATATATAAATGTGAGTTTGTGAATTATATAAGTGAGATGTGAGACTGAGACTGAGCCCGACGGATAGTCTCACTAAATGGCCATGTATATGAATTTGTAATTGCAAGTATGATAAGCCAATAAGGCTAAGTGTGAGGCAATTTTATGAGGATGGATCCGGTCAAATATTAAACAATAAGATTGAAATGTGAATGTGTGAATTTTTGCATTTATATGAATCATTATGAGATGATATCTCCTATTGTTGAGATGAATGCAGATTTTAAATAAAGTATTGAGATGTGAGATTATGTACTGTGCACTCAATTGTTTATTGGTTATATTTATACTTTTCTATTTATGGAATTAATGTTTATGGGTTATAGAGATAATAAGTGCAAGTGCACATATTTGGCTATATATATAATCCTTTATATGTGAGTTGGTTATAAATACTAAATATATTGTGGAATTATACTATCAGGATAAGGACATAGTTTGAGACATGTGCGTGTGTCAGGCCGTATGATAAGACACGAGCATGTTTAACTTGGCATTCTCAGCTGTGAGGAGCCACTGGCGCTCACTAGGGGGGTGGCTGCGAGTAGCCACTGGTGATCGCCAATATTTGGCGCTCGCCAGAAGGTGCTAATTCGAGAACACGGCCGTGTCTCGACTATGGATTTTATCCAGTAGACTACATGGGGAGAGACACGCCCGTGTAGTCCATATTTTAGTTATTTTATTTTAGTATTGTTAATTAGTTCCTGAGAAGATCTTTTATATTTATATTAGTAGCTACTTATTGAGTTGCGAACTCATTCCTTTGTAATTATTTTCTTTTTCAGGATAAGCGAAGTTGAGTTGATGTCTGCATGCAATAGAGCTACCAGGTGGGCCAGTGATGAGTCAGATATATGCATAACTAGATGTTGCTATCATTTATGCCTGATGTCTGTACTCAAACTTCTTAATGTGTATTAAAAAGTTCTATTGTGAGAGAGCATACTTGTGGAATGTAATATTTGTTGATAAAGCCTTCAATGTTAATGGTGAAGCATTACAATTGACAAAGCTCTAAGGGCTTGGAATGAATAGAGAAATTCTTTAATAATAAATCACAGTAGATTGCCACCTGCTGAAGCTTTGCCTCAACAAGTAACCCAGACTTCTCCACCTGAAGTTGTCTTTATATTTAATTCATATACAGTTTTTTAATTAGAAAATAATACAATAACTATGGCAATCTTAGTAAGAGACAACAGAGGTCTATTATGTGAAGGCTATTGATTTATTAGACCAAGTTCTTTAGCCTTAGTAGGAGAAGCAATTGCTTTATTAGCTAGTGTTACTTTGGTAAGGGATCGTGGTCTTTATGCAGTAATTTTTGAATCAGATTCGAAGTAGCTTTGTGGATGCAATTAATTAAGATGACATAGAGGTCTCATGGGAAATATAAATTATAGTTAAGGATATAAAATTTCTATCTATGTATGAAAGTCATTATAAATTTTGCTTTGTAAATAGGAATGTAAATAGAGCTGTTGATCGGTTAGTTAAACATGTAAAAGAAGTGGCTGCTAATCCTACTTGGGTGGTTAATTCTCCAATAGGTTTAACTTCTATTTTGTATTATAATGCTTATTGGCTTTCTTAATGAATATTACTATAGGCGGCGGGGTTCAGCGCGGCCCAGGTGTCTGGCGACCACGGCACTGTGTGGGCTCAGGGCCCACTAGAAATATAACTTTGGGCTCTTTTTACAGGCTTTAGTCAGAGTTGGGAGTCGTCACCCAGATAAAACCCAGGACACTTTTACAGCAACTGGATTTCACGGAGGATACCCAGCAGCCGTCCTCAGAGATTAGGTTCGGAAACTGGGTATGGACTTTTTGTACGGCCCACCCGATCTTGCGATCGGCCTCCGTTTGTGTTTTGTGTTTTGTTATTTTTAATTACTTGATTATCCTTTTAATTACATGCGAATTGGTATCTTAGTCTAAATAATTTTTAAATTTTACAATTTAGTCGAGGTTTGTATAATTAATCCATTTTCATGCAATTTTAATTATGATTCATATATTCATACATCCATAACACAATAAACAACACTAAATCATACAAAGAAATAGAGGGAGGAGAAATGAGTTACAACCCTTTTACATGCAAACGAAATAAAAATAAAAATAAACAAATAAAAATAGCCCATGGGCTATTTAATATTCAGGTCTACAATACAAATTAAGAGTTAAATTTCCAAAATAATAAACAACCTACAAAAAGAAATTAAAAAGTTAGTACAAAATAAAATAAAAATAATTAAAAATCAAATTCTAATTTAATTAGGTATAAGAAAAATTAAATCTAAAATTAATTAAAAATATTTCACAATATAAAATAACCTAATTAAATAAACAAACAATTATTTAATTAATTTTATACATCATGCATGCTTAATATAATCACCATTAATTAATAATTAAATAAAAAACAAAATAAAAAAAATAAAATATTCCACAAGATAAACAAGACAAAAATAAATAATAATATTAAATAGAGAATAAATAAATAAATAAACAAACAAACAAAGAAGGAACAAATAAAATAAAATAAAATAATTAAAACAAAAATAAAAATAAACAAATAAAATAGCAATTAAAATAAAAATAAAATAAACTAAATAAAATAAAAAGGAATAAATAAAAAATAAAACAACAAATAAAAAAACCTAAACTAAATTGAGAACAGCATGCACTGTTGTCAAAATGAAATGTGAAAATGAATGTTGATGGCCATCGGCCCATCAACTATTATTTTTTTTAAAAAAAGTTATACGAAAGAAAGAGGTATGCGCCTCTGTATCAAAGAGGCGCTAACCTCTTTCAATTTTAAAGTTAGAGGCGTGTATCTCTTTAACGGTAAAAAAAAAGTTTAAAAATATAGAGGCTGGTTTTTACGGAAATGAGTTTTCGCAGAATCCAAACGACATGCATCAAATTTTTCAAAAGATAGTGTAATAAAAACACCAAACAACATAAGTTTATACCACAAACTCAACAACAATGAATATATTGCAACTAAAAGAGAAAAATATAAAAATTACCGAAAATTAAAATTAAAACAAAAGCAAGAAAATTTTACTGAAATAATTGAAGAAAATGATTTGGCCCTCAGATTTTAATTCTGAACGCTCCTGACTTCAGTAAGAATTGGATTCTGAAATTTTTCCCTTTTGAATTTTCTTCTTTTTTTCTTTCGGGTGTTTTTTTTCCTTCTCACTTTCTTTCTTCTTCCCCCCCCCCTTTTTTCTTTCTCCTCTTCCTCCATTTATATCATTCTTTAAGGCATTAAAACCCACCTTAATGCCTCAATTTCCTCTACTTCCTCTCCTATGGACATGGGAGAGGAGTTACAGAACGTGGGAGGAATCCCACGTTCTGTAATCAATTTTTTTTGGGCTTCAAGTTTGGGCTTGATTTGGTGGGTTTGGGTTGTAGGTTAGTTGGGCTCTCGTCTAATGGGTTTTGGTTTAATTGGACTGTAGGCTATTTGGGTTCTAGTCAGATGGGTTTTGGTTTGGTGTTTGGGTCTCTCAAATGGGCCAGAATCTAATTTATTTACTGAGCAGGGCTTATATATCATTTTCATCACAGGACTTTTGCCTCGTAGGCCAGGCCGAAACTATGTGTCCACAGTTTTCCCCCTTGCTTTTCAAAAATCAAAATGCAAGTAATGTAATGAGATTTATGAAAAAGCATATACAAGCATTACAACAATTCATGAAAAAGTAGATAAAATGATAATAACGAAGAAAGATTCTAATATTCGAGGTAAAACAAAAGGATATCTTTGAATCCTGAGATTCAATTTGCACACTGTCATTCTCGGCGTACAACCCGAGAGGTATGGTTTTATCACCATCCAACCTTGGTATCTGAACCAAGAGGCTTATTGAATCCTGAGATCCAATTTGTGCACCATCATCCTCGGGGTACAACCCAAGAGGTGTGATTTTGTCACCGTCCAACCTTGGTGTCTGAACTAAGAGGCTTCTTCTGGGGTTACCGTCTTACCATGGTGTCCGAACTAAGAGGCTTCTTATTTGGGGTCACCGTCCTACCTTGGTATCCGAACCAAGAGACTTCTTCTGGGGTTGCCGTCCTACCTTAGTGTCCGAACCGAGAGGCTTTTTATTTGGAGTCATCGTCCTACCTTGGTGTCCGAACCATGAGGCTTCAAGAAAAGAAAAATGCCTTATCACCACCACCGGTGTCAGGTAAAAATGAATTAAATAATTGAGTTGAGCCATATAGTCACTTCGGGCATCAGGAAAAAATAAGTAAAATGAGCCGTATAGCTGCTTTGGGCATCAAGCGAAAATATATAAAATGAGCCGTATAGCCGCTTCGGGGGTCAGGCGAAAAATATGTGAAATGAGCCATATAGCCGCTTTGGGCGTTAGGTGAAAAATAAGTGAAATAAGCCGTATAGTCACTTCGGGCATTAGGCAAAAAGCATTTTTCAAAACACAACTGGGCATATGTATGTATGATTGAAATACTAAAAAACTTATGAAAATAATTTTAACAAACATAACTTCGTGTGATGCATGTATGCATGAGATTAAAAAGTAAGTTTTGCAAGACAAGAAAGTAGTCAAATGTCTCTTTCATTTAGAGCTTATCTTAGAAAATTGGTTTCCTCTTCTATCATAGAATCCAAATCTGAGAATTGAGTCTATCACAGACTACCATTGAGACTAGTATTATTGGAAATAAAAACCCGAGACCCCCATGATTAGAAAAGGATGATGACACAACAAATGTTTCTTGGATTGATTACGGTCTAAGAGTGCTTGCTTATTGCATGACTGTCATGATTACGCTTAATGAGAAAGAGACACTCCAGTTGCCCCCCTGTAAGATTCTGCTACCCTTAAAGACCATTTGTTTGCCCCCCAGCTTGAAATTACAACTATTTTTATTTTTATATTCCCTCTTTTACCTAGGTCGCTCTCTTTCTGAGAGTTTTTGAACCTAACTGGGTATTTTTATTTTTCTTTATTTTGTATTTTTCCTATTTTGCTTAGATTGCTCCCTTTTGAGAGTTTTCAATCTAACTGGGTGGTTGCAAAATTATACTGATGATTAACCATTGTCGGTTGGCCTAACTGCCTGATATCCATGTTGTTGTGATATGCTCGTTACTCATTGCTAACTTGATACTTATGTGACTGATTGTTTGATGTATGTATTGCTACTTTAACTGCTGATCATATGAATTTACTGCTGATTCATAAAAATCTATGTCTGACACTTCGTGTGCTAATGTCACGATAATCATGCTCATTCTATATGATTACTAATTTGTTACAATTGTGCACATTACATTATGCTTGTTATTGACCAGCCTCTTGCAGGTTTTTTGGTCAACTATTTTTCAGCTCACAAGGATTTCGGAAGGTTGGTGAAGATAGGTGTTGGAGGGGAATTTTGATTTTGGTTATGGATGAGAAATTTTTAATAGTTGCATAAGGATTGACTTTTTCAAAGATGGGTGGCATTCAGGACTTTTTCTTCCTTATTTTTCATCTCTCATCTTCTTTCTTTTTTTTCAATTTTCTTTTCTTTTTCTTCTCTTTATTTTCGTTTCTTTCTTCATGTTTTCTTTTCCATTTCTTTTTTTCCTTCTTCATCTTTTTTTTTATTTTTCATGATTTTTTTGATTTTTTTATTTGAAGATGGTCGATGCAAAGGAGAGGCGAAAGGTTTGATGCCCAAAGGAACATTGAAAGTCAATCCTGACATTTGGCCATTTTTATTCACTGGGGTTTTCTCTTTTTTTTTTTTATTTGTGTTGTCTCTCTCTTATTCAAGTATAATATAGCATGCATAATCATATAAAATTAATAATCGTATAAAACAAGCAATTTGACATTCATGAACATAAAAATGGAAAAGTTGCAGAAAACATTGTTTAGATTTATTATAACCATAGGAGACAACAATAGTCAATCATCAATGTCCAACTGAATATCACCCTTAATTTGCACACCAAAGTGGTACAGCTCCTTAAAATTCCTAATGCCCATGTTCTTCAGCTTGTCAGCGATCGGTGGAATGCAAGCTTCTGCAACTATAAGCAGTTGATCCGATTCCACAGGTTTATGCCTCATCAGAGCCAATTTTCCTCTCTATCTATTCAGGAAGCTTGTGAAGGATTCATCAGGCTCCTGCCTTATATTCTGCAATTCTTTGAGGGAGACTTTAAACTGAAAATTCAGCCCATATTACTTGATAAAGGCTGAACAAAGCTCCTTCCAGCTCTGTTGAACATGTGCATCCAATGTGTAATACCACTTAACAGTAGCTCCGATTAAGGATAATAGAAATTGCTTGACAATTTGTGCCTTGGTCAGACCGGTGGGCTTCATGAAGGCAATATACTGTCGAATGTGCAGATGAGGGTCATTTGTCCTATCATACTTCTTAATGTCAGAAAATCTATACTTCGGGGGCAGTGGCTCATCTTCCTCCAGATCCAGGTCAGGAAAATCATGGTTGGGCCCAAGCTTCTTCATCATAGCTTGCAACTGATCCATCTATTTTCTTATATCTTTCTCCCATTCGGGTTTAGCTAAATTTTTTGCTACTTTCTGTTTTCCTTTGAGTGGTTCACTGACTATAGTTCCAGTTTTAGAGTCCTCCTCATCTATAGGCCTCTTTTCAAACATCTCAGTAAATACCTCTCTGCACATTTGTCGCACCTCATCCCTAAATTCCTTCAGAATTTCTTACCTGAGGGATTCAAGATCAAAATTAGAGGATCCATACATTTTGTTTCCCTTACAAGTGTGGTGTCAATTGACTAGTTGGATTCTTGATATTAGGGGATCAAATTGCCCTTGACTTTCTTCCAAATAGAAGAGACTTTTGACTGTGAAAAAAATGAATTTAAAAAAAAATGAGTGACATATTTACATGAAATGCAAATGATTTTTTTTTTGAAATTTTGAAATTTTTGTTTTTTTTTAAGATTTTTTAAAAAGAGTTTAGAAAATAAATACACAAATAACAAACACACAAGTCTCAATAACGAAGCCTTCCAACCTTATTCTTCCCATACACGTGTTCACAGTGAGTCTCTTGTCCTAGAATTTTTGGTCTGACTTTTAATTATCAACAGGGGATAATAAAACCGACGTACATGTAAATCTTTCGAGACATAATAAGAAAGTAGCATATCTCTTCCATAAAACCAAAGTCCAACATAACGGGCCATGATAAAAGGACAAGAGCCCAATCTAAGAAATGGTTCATCATTATTGGGCTTGGGCTTTATGAATGAGACTACTATATGGCAACAGAACACATGCATTTAGAGGGAAAACTTAAGGGTAGTTGCTAGGGCACTACATGAGCTGAGTCTTGGATAAGGTCAAAGGCTCCCACAATCTTTTATATACTCTCTTTCCGTCTCTCCACTCAAGGCTCCAAACGACGTACTCAATCGTACTGCACTATGAGTGACAATAGCTATATACTCCACCACCAGGTTTGAGTGAAACACAGGTAGTAAAGCAACAACCATTGTCGGGTTATTTGGGACTGTGTGCATAGTATGTGAAAATGGTGTAGTGAATGTAAAATGCAGAAGGAATAACTAAATAATTAAAAATAATAAAACATAAAACACTGGAATCAGTTTCTCTATCCCCAGTGGAGTCACCACTGTAGGCGGCGGGGTTCAGCGCGTGCCCAAATATCTGACGACCATAGCACTGTGTGGGCTCAAGGCCCATTAGGAATACAACTTTGGGCCCTTTTTACAGGCTTTAGTCGGAGTTGGGAGTTACCACCCGGATAAAACTTGGGACACTTTTACAGCAACTAGATTCCACGGAGGATACCTAGCAGCCATCCTCAGAGATTGGGTCTGGAAACTAGGTATGAGCTTTTTGTACAGCCCACCCGATCTTGCGATCGGCCTCCATTTGTGTTTTGTTATTTTTAATTACTTGATTATCCTTTTAATTACATGCGAATGGTTATCTTAGTCCAAACAATTTTCAAATTTTACAATTTAGTCCAGGTTTGTATAATTAATCCATTTTCATGCAATTTTAATTGTGATTCATACATCCATAACACAATAAACAATAATAAATCATACAAAGAAATGGAGGGAGGAGAAATGAGTTACAACCCTTTTACATGCAAACGAAATAAAAAAATAAAAAAATAAAAAAATAAAAATAGCCCGTGGGCTATTTAATATTCAGGCCTGCAATACAAATTAAGAATTAAATTCCCAAAATAATAAACAACCTACAAAAATATATTAAAAAGTTAGTACAAAATAAAATAAAAATAATCAAAAATCAAATTCTAATTTAATTAGTTATAAGAAAAATTAAATCTAAAATTAATTAAAAATATTTCACAATATAAAATAACCTAATTAAATAAACAAACAATTATTTAATTAATTATATACATCGTGCATGCTTAATATAATCACCATTAATTAATAATTAAATAAAAAAACAAAATAAAATATTCCACAAGATAAACAAGGCAAAAATAAATAATAATATTAAATAGAGAATAAATAAATAAATAAATAAATAAATAAACAAACAAAGAAGGAATAAATAAAATAATTAAACCAAAAATAAAAATAAACAAATAAAATAGCAATTAAAATAAAAAAAATAAACTAAAAAAAATAAAAATGAATAAATAAAAAATAAAACAACAAATAAAAAAACCTAAACTAAATTGACAACAGTGTATGGCATGCACTATTGTCAAAATGAAATGTGAAAACTATTATTTAAAAAAAAAGTTATACGAAAGAAAGAGGCATGCGCCTCTGTATCAAAGAGGCGCATGCTTCTTTCAATTTTAAAGTTAGAGGCGTGTGTCTCTTTAACGGTAAAAAAAAAAAGTTTGAAAATATAGAGGCGTGCGCCTCTGCGTGGTTTTTGCAGAAATGAATTTCCGCAGAATCCAAATGACATGTACCAAAATTTCTAAAAGATAGTGTAATAAAAACACCAAACAACACAAGCTTATACCACAAACTCAACAACAATGCATATATTGCAACTAAAAGCGCAAAATATGAAAATTACCGAAAATTAAAAATTAAAATAAAAGCAAGAAAATTTTACTGAAATAATTGAAGAAAATGATTTGGCCCTCAGATTTTGATTCTGAATGCTCATGACTTCAGCAAGAATTGGATTCTGACATTTTTTCCTTCTGAATTTTCTTCTTTTTTTCTTTCGGGTGTTTTTCTTCCTTCTCACTTTCTTTCTTCTTTTTCCCCTCCTTTTTTCTTTCTCCTCTCCCCCTATTTATATCATTCTTTAAGACATTAAAACCCACCTTAATACCTAAATCTCCTTTACTTCCTCTCCCATGGACATGGGAGAGGAGTTACAGAACGTGGGAGGAATCCCACGTTCTGTAATAAATTTTTTTTTTTGGGCTTCAAGTTTGGGCTTGGTTTGGTGGGTTTGAGTTGTAGGTTAGTTAGGCTTTCGTCTAATAGGTTTTGGTTTAATTGAGCTGTAGGCTATTTGGGTTCTAGTCAGATGGGTTTTGGTTTGGTGTTTGGGTCTCTCAAACGGGCCAGAATCCAATTCCTTCACTGAGCAGGGACTTTTACCTCGTGGGCCGGGCCGAAACTATGTGTCCACAATCAATGTTTAAAAAAAAATTCTTTACTAAAAAAAGAGTTTCGGTTAGAATTTTTTTTATTTCTACTAAAAAATATAACAAAAATTCTTTATTTGAAAATTAAAGAATTTTCATTAGAATATATAAAATTTGTGTTTCTATTACATACAAAAAAAATAAAAAGTCTATTGCCTTAAATGTATATTGCTTAAAAAATTACTTTTTAATATTCTTCATAAATTGATTTTATCTAAAATGATTTCATATATACAAATAACTATGATATACCATAAACTCTAAATTTGCAACTAACATACATAATTAATTACCTATGATATATAATCTCATTAATTAAAATAAATTTCAATTTAAAAATAAATTTAATCATGAGTTAATAATTTCGATAAACTCTCAAATTGGAAATAAAACTCAAAATTAATTATTCATGAGGTATAATCTAATTTATTCACTAATTATTATTTTATTTTTTTACTCACTATTATATCTCTTATAATTTTATAAATATAATTTACGAAAAATAATGAATCATATAATCAACTATTTCAACATTATAAATTATTAAAGTTTATAAATAGAGAAAAGTTAAGACAGTGTGTAACAGTAATATATATCTTTTCTTTTAAATGGTTTTAAGTATTAGATATATAGGTACATGAAAGATTTTTTTTCATCTTTAGGTTGAAGAACAATAAAAAGTTAAATTTGATATCGATGTAAGCAACGAATCTTCCAAAATTGAAGGAAAAGATGTTGTGCATATTGTACATCATGTAATTTGGTCATTGGCAAATGAGATTATGAGCATTCATAAGAATATAAAAGTATTGATTTTTGAAATTAGGAATCATAATACTCAAGAAATTTCATATACAATTTCAAAAGCATTATTTTTTTTTTCATTTTTAAGTTGAAGAACAACAAAAAGTTAAATTTGATATCGATGTAAGCAACGAATCTTCCAAAATTGAAGGAAAAGATGTTGTGCATATTGTACATCATGTAATTTGGTCATTGGCAAATGAGATTAGGAGCATTCATAAGAATATAAAAGTATTGATTTTTGAAATTAGGAATCATAATACTCAAGAAATTTCATATACAATTTCAAAAACTTTGAATGAAATAAAATTATGCTATTCAAAAGATAGAAAATTCTTTGGAAAATGAAAACAATACATGTATACCCAATAAGTTCAAGTTATTTGAAAAATTAAAAGCACAAGATGAGAAATAAAATATTGCTAATAAATATGATATCATTGAACAATCAAGCAAGTTAAAAAAAAACTTATATATTAGAGTATACGAAGTACTTTAATATTAAGAATATAAAATTAAAAGAAGACAAACATCCTAAATCAGTTAAAATTAATTCAAAAAATAGTATATCATACAATGGATATAGCAAGATGGTTTTTATTTAGTTATGAAAATCAAAATTTGGTTAAACATATATATTTATTTTAATCACTTATGTGTTATTTTCTAAATATTAAATATAAAACACTTTTTTCTTGCAAGAAAATCAACAATTAATATTAAAAGTTATAAAGTCATTTCATATTTCAAGCATGTATAGCTGAAGGTTGAGCAGCCTAGTGGTAAAGCCCCATTCAGGGCATATACAGGTGAAGGGTTCAAATCTTACCTCCCTCCTCTCCCAGCTTAAAAAAATTAATAAATAAATAACTCTTCTATTATTTGATCGGATGAAATTTATTTCACCTTATATATATATGTGATGTGGTAGTTAACTTTAGAAATTAATTTAATAAATAAATGAAATAAAGACTTTATAGCATCTCTTTGAATGTAAAAATTTTTGCCCAAAACCTTTTCACCATAAACATTAAAAAAAATATATGTTTCCAAGATACTCTTGAACTCTTAAATTGAAATTAAAAGAAAGTAGGTAGTAAAAATCATTTTAGGTATTAATTTCATTTTCCATTAATATACATAAGTGCAAGTGAATAGAGTTTTCATTTAACAAATAACTCATGTTCTTCTTAAGTGATTAAGTTAACATTCAAATGAAACATTAAATACAATTAAAGCATTGAAATTCATAAATAGTTGATAACTCAAAAAGATCATTTTGCAAATGCCTATTGGGAATGGTATTTGTTATTTAGTTTTGCTATTATTTTCTTTATATTAATGTTTTCTTTTCTCTTTCAACTTAAACCATTACTTTCATTATTGCTACTAAGATTCAAAATGGAGATCTTGTTATGGCAACAAATTCATATAGTGCAAGCAAGTATAAAAAAAAAGAAGGGAAAAAAGTTTATATTGAAATTTGAGAATGAACAATAACTAGTGAAACTAAGGAACGTATGGTGTATTAAAAGATAAAGTCGGTGAGCCAAACTTTAGGCTTTTTTCTAAGTGTAGTATTGTCATTTTGATTGTGCTAGTTGTTATATAACAACTAGTAAAACTGATGAATGTATGGTGTATTAAAAAACTAAGCAAAAGACTATAAAGCAAGCTTGATAATATTATCTTAATTTCTTTTTTTACAATTAGTGTAGTTTTTTATAAGTTTCTTACTTTCAATGTTAAGTTTAGTGGCATTTCTTTGACTATTTCTTGATTTTTTTTATAAGTGAATAAATCAACATTGCTCTTCACATTATAACAATTAATAAGCAAATTAATTTCATTTCAGGTAAATTATATGCTTGAAGTAATAATTTTCTTTTAATATAAAATACATAATGCAATTGATTAATCCATCAGATTTTTATAAATGGTCAATCCTTTAAAATTTGTAAATGGTTGATTAAAACGAACTAAGAGCACACTATCAGACAAATTCAACACAAGAATACTAATCTTTTTCTAATAATAAAGTTCAATAGATCAAAATACATCCTATAAAATGATGTCACCATAATTTAAGAACTCATGCAAATAATAATGATGATTTTTTCATGTTAATAATTGTAGTTATATTTCTACATTTTTTTCTTCTTTTCCTTGATGTAATTTGTTGATTGGCATATAGTATGGATGATGGAGGGCTTATAACTGGTGCTGCATATGTTGTAGGTATTATAAGTGATGTTTTGCAATGTTGCTACATAATAAGAAACCTAGTGTATTTTTTACATTTTTGAAATGGGCATGCACTTGTTTTGCTCCATTTATCCTTTTCTGACCAAACATCTACAAAAAAAAAGTAAATAGTGATTGTCTAATTTAATATAAGCTTATAGTTTATTGAGTTATTAATGTTTACCCTTATATATATTATTTCTCTATTTAAAACTACTCTTCGATATTGATCTGTAAGGTTTAATGCAAGTTTTGACCTCCTATTTAATATAGCTTGAATCGAGACATTAATGGACTATTGCTTCTTTCGATGCCTTCCAATCTTACCTATATTAAATGAATAATAGAACAATAACATATAAAATATAACTAAAATAACTAAACCTATAACACATTCATAATTAATTATTATACATATCAAAAGCTTATATAGCCTGGCTACATTAGAATTGTTCATCAAAATATAAGTCCTTTTATTATGACCAAATTGCATTCATAACTTGCATGTCATTTACACACCTTTTTTTACTTAATTTTTATAATTTTTTGGTTCTTCATCAGCAGATTTTATCCTTTTCTTTTGAGGCCTTCCATGCTTCTTCTTATATGGAGGGACCAACAATGTATGATCTTTAGTTGCTCGCTGCATTAGTTCTCCATTTGTAAGTTCTATAGCTTTTTTATAAGTCTTTAAGTAATTATTAATAGAGTAATAGTTATCAATAAAGTCAGTTGGATTCTTTTTCTTATAATTGATGAAAGCAAAATATGCAAACATGGGACACTAGTTAAGTACCAAGCTTTACAACTATAACTCTTATTAGATTAATAGTGTACCTATCCTTATTTACACATACTTAAAACTTGTCACCCATTGTATGCTTTACAGCACCAAACCTAGTATTGTAATTGTTATCATCTAACTATTCCTTAGTTTTAGGACAAATTACATCAGAAGATCTCATTGCCATTGTGAACTTTATGTGCATTCTCTCCATAAGGGCAGTTTTAGTATCATCAAGCATGTCTCTAATTAGTTTAGTATTAGCTTTAACATTGTATCCATTAAAAGTTTTAGATGTATTGTTTTCTATCATATCACACTTAGGTGTACATTTGTAACACCTGCACTAAAGATGCAATATTCAAGCATCGTACCTTGTATAGTTCATAGTATGGAGATGTGGATTGTATATAGAATGGAGTGTGAGTATGTTAGTGGAGGGGGTGTAAATGTCAAGGAAGTAATGTAGTGAGTTACAACAAAAAGAGAGTTGAGGTTTGTTGTGTAAAAATTCAAGAAAGAGAGGGAGGTGTAGAGTGGAAAGTGGTAATTTGCCAAAGTGAGATATATATATATATATAGCTTATTATTAATAATAATAAGAGTTGATATTTATCTACCATTTAAGAGATAAGAAGCTTTATTAAAGGAAGGTTGTATAAGGGGCAATTGGCAATTAGTGATTGGTGGGTTTAATATGTGAGTATATGTGTATATATTAGAAGAGAGGTGTAGAGAATTAGAAAGAAGAAGAAGAAGAAGAAGAAGAAGAAGAAGAAGAAGAAGAAGAAGAAGAAGAAGAAGAGGGAAAATGAGAGTGTTATTGATTTTCTTTGAGAGATTTATTAATTCTCTACTCATCTAGCATCAAATTGTGAAGCTTTAGAAGGTCTAAAAGCTATTGGGAACTTCAAATTGGTAAGCCTAGCATTTAATTTGGATTTTTGAATTAGGGTTGTTGGTTGCATATTTCGGGTCTATTTTTCATGTTGCATCAGTTATCTTATTTTAATCATATCTGAAGTTTTACAACTGTGATTTTGAATGATCCTTAATGTTATGGAAACCTCAGAGTATCTACTACAACTCTTATGTTTTGAGAAATCCCAAATTCTATCGTTTAGGGTGACTGATATACTTTGACATTTTGGTGCTCCTGCAGCACTCTGTTTTTACCTGAGTTTACTTAAAAATACATAATTAATTTCATACACCTCTGATTTGAGAAATTCCAATTGGAATTGTTAGGAGACTCATTTTTATTGCTCCAGAAATATTTTCATAATTTTTGGATGTGTTTGTGAATTATTTGGAGACCTGAAACCTAGGGTATCAAGATGCTCATAGTTGCATTTGAGTGAAAGAGTCTTTGTGCTATATGTATTGATGAATAAATTATGTGTAGGCTTGGATAAGGATGTTGGAGGCGCTACTCACTAAGGGAGTTCTAACTTTGAAGGAGTTGAAGTATTGTAGTAAGTAATTATTAATATGATGAATATATATATATATTGATTCTCTAGAAATAAGAATAATATTGCTATAAATGAATTGATTGGAATATGTGGCGAGATATGAATAAATATAATGAATTGGGAATTGAATGAATAATAGAATTATGTTCTATGGATAAATGAGGCTAATTGTATGATGTGGTATGGAAAAGATATATGTCTATATATATTGTGAAGATGTATGAATTGTGTTGCTATGAATGATTTGGAGAAGTAAGTGATGTAGTATGAATGACATATATAATATATATATATTGATTCTCTTAATTATGAGAATATGGAATTATGATTAAATATGGTATTTAATGAGAAGTGGTTGTCAAAAGGTGAATTGTATATGTGTACTGTGATATGATGTATATATATATATATATGTATATTTGTTGAGAATGTTGAATTGTGTTGAATGAAGTGATGGAATGTGTTGTGAGGAAATGCTTGTTTATTGAAATGTGAGTTATGCACATTTATGTGAATTAATTGAAAATTGTGAAAAGTGAATTGAGCATGAAGTAAAATGTGATTGTTGAAATGTGAGTTGTATGTTTTGAATATTAGCACTTTGGGTGCAAGCCACTTGAGGTAGTATTGATTGTGAAAGCCACTTGAAGTGGTATGAATTAACATATTATTG
>CATIWO010380489.1:0-24685 GCA_949673435.1 Macaranga tanarius
AACCGAAATTTTTAATCTCCGAACTGTCCCGAACCGAAAATTTGGAGCAATTCCGGAGTTTTAATTTTTAAATCTCCGATAGTATGGAGCAATTCCGGAGAATTGCATTCTCCGAACCGAACCGGACCGTGCTCACCCCTAATTGTATATCCTTCAACATTTTTGTACATATACTTTTAAAAACTAAAGTTATAGGTTTAGCCATTCACTTGAGCTTGTTGATCCAAAAATTAGCTAGTTGGGCTTGACCTAGGCTCTACAGCAGTAACAGATTTTGATCCTAATATTTAAGAACCAAAATATAAGATTATGAGTTTTCTATCTAAATTCTACTCAACTTAATCAATCTACGGCTAAACGATATGGTCTACAACTCGAAAAATGGTCCGAATAGCTTCGGTTAGTGTTTCGGGGCTTAGAAGGGCCATTGAGGTGCCTCCCTAGTGCACTGAGGCACCTCCTCAGTGTTGAGGCACCTCCTCAGTGCTGAGGCATCATCTGATCGACCCGAAAGTGCAAAAACATCTCTATTTTGAGCTAAAATCACCAAAAATCAATCCCAATTAATCCCAAACACCATTCTTACCAAAAACATGCATTCCAAAAGTCTATTGTAACCAACCTAAAACTTCTAACTCAACACAACAATCAAAATAAGCAATTCTAACCAATTTTCAAAATTTAAAAATAAAATAATAAATTCACTTACCTCAAAATGTTTGAATTCAATGAAATCCTGAAATTAAAGTTGTTGTTTTTGCCTGAAAGAAGTTGAGTAAAGAATGAAAAAGAAAGAAAACAAGGAACAAGGAAAGAAAATGATGAAGGAAGCCATGAAAATAAGAAGCAAGCTTGGGAAGGAGGAGATGCTATAGTGCTCCTCTTTTTTTTAAAATAAAAATAACCATTTTGTCCCTCAAGTATACCCCAATAGCCTAATAGGTCCACAAACTTATTTTTTAATCCTATTAATCACTATAGATTAGTTAATTTTAAGACCGGAATATTACAATTCTCTCCCTCTTTAGAAATTTCATCCTCAAAATTTACAATACTATCCTCAAATGTTCTTCAGGTTCTTTCGTACTTCAAGAATACACTAGTATATCATCTATGAACTTAATCATAATACTAGGCAAATAACACATAAACATCTCGAAAATAATAAAAATTTGACATACCTGTAACATCTTCTGGAGATGCTAATGTTTCACCTTGAGTCATTGCATAAACCATAGCTTGAGTTAAAGGTTGATTTTACTGGGCATTTTATCCTTGGTGAGATGTTGCAGCAATTACACTACCTCTACCAACACTAGGGCTAGAATCAGTAGTAACCTATTTATTCAATAGAAAATTTCTACTACCACTTTGATTTCTAGGAGCTGCAATCCCTCGTCCTGAACTACCAAAATGTACTAATGAAGGATAATTTCTTTTAAAATGTCCAATTTCTCCGCACTCAAAACAACTAAATGATGTCTTCTTACATTCCCCTTCATGAAACTTGCCACAATTCATGTATTATGGATATGTGAGTCCTCCCAGTTTATTTTATGGTATACCACTCCAAGATTGTCTCTGAGTACTAACAGAGCCACTAACTAGCTGCCTTACAGAACCTTAACTCACCTGAGACTGATTAGCTTGTTGCCCCATGCTCATATGTGAACTTTGCCCACTATCACCATAACTAGATCTAGGTAGTACTGTGTTAACCCCTTTGCTGGTTTGCTTATCACTAAAATCTTGAGAGGAGCTTGAAATAAACCTTTTATTCTTTTGTTCTTGCTCTATCTCATCCTTCCTTGCCTTCTCAAAAGCAAGTGTCTTCTGAACTAAATCTCAAAAATTATTCCCTTCATACTAAGTTATTCTAATTCTAATATAAGCTTTCAGTCCACTTCTAAATCTATCACACTTAATTTCCTCTGGAGGTATAATCTTTGAAACAAATCGATATAAATCCTCAAATTTATTTGTATATTCTCTGATTGATTGACTTCTTCGGATTAACTTAAAGAATGCCTCCTACTTGCTTTTCTTGCCCGTCAAATACTCTTTATAGAATTCTATAAGGAATACATTCCATGTCAACCCTTCACCATAAAGATGGTGAACTCTAGTCAGCCAGTCATCTTTTAATCCTTTCATGAATCCATGTACATTCTGAACCTTCTCAACCTCTGTTAATCCTAAGATAAGGAAAACTTTTTCCAACTTCTTTAACCACTCATCAGCTATTCCACCATCTATAGATCCTTTAAAATCATATTCACCCAATTTACGGGCACGATCTACTATCATTCAGGGATCACAATACTACTCACTAGCAACCATAGCCGCTATAAATGCTTAAGTCAAAAGAACTCCTATACCAGCATCAGCCTAAAAAGGAGGTATAGTTGCTCTAATTGAGGATTAAGTGGAACTAAAGGATGAGCTGGAGTAGCTGGATACACTCCTGATTCACCACCAGAGGTGGAATCCATATGTTCCCCTCCACTAACAGATAAATCATCCATCCCATCAGGATAATCTAGAAGATTCCTATAAGGTTAGCCAATATCAGTGATTCTAGCAAAGCGGCCATGATTATTACCACGGCCTCTACCACCTCTAAGTCTTGGCGGCATTGTTCTATAAAAATACAACAGAAAAAAAAATCTTAACACTTAATAACTCTATTCTAGAGATAGAATACTATGTAAACTGCTAAACCTAGGCAAACTGCTAAACCTAAGCTCTGATACCAATTAAGTTGTCACAACTACTCCGCTAACTATGGAGCAGGCATGACTGGCTGGCTAGTTATTGTGCTAAAGTTGAGAAGAATCATGTAATTGAAGAATACTAATGTATTATTACATATCAAATTCTCCTTTAAACATCCTTAACTATTTGAAAACAAGTTCACTAATTACATAATAGAGTATTCTTAAACATAATTAAAAGAACAAAACACTAGATGATTGACACAACCTCCACTAAACTTCAGAATAAGACAAATAAGACTGGGTCCTACAGTCTAGTGCTGCTACTCCAAAGGATCTGAAAATTTTTAAATAAAAAGGGTGAGTATAAAAATACTCAGTGAGTGGTTACCATAAAATAAAATGGGAACATTAGCTAATTTCTGAATTAACTTTTCAAATATATATAAATAAATTGTTATGATGAAAGCTGTAAAACTGCTGAAATAATTTTTATAAGTTATTAATAATCTAGCTTGCTGATAACTGAGATACTGCAGAAATGTAGCTATACAATTGCTATAAAACTGTACAATATTTATAGTAATCTTAATCCATACACTCATTAAAAGTGCAACCAAAAGATTATGCTAGATTGCTGACACATTGGACACAATGATAACGCTGGCAGCTTAAGTGTATATATATATAATGTTGGTCATACGTATGCATAGAGTTGTCCCCCAAGGGCTAACCACCCGATTGTATGCCCCCAAGACTATATGTACAATCAAATGTTGTCCCTAAGACAGTTGCTAAGTAATATTGTTGATATAAATATATATAATAATTTGAGATAAAACACCAGTCATCATGGTGTAATCTAAAGGATACATATTATGAGTGTATAGACTTGTTTATAAATCAAAATATTCATATATATTATACTGCTCATAAAGTATAATAGTTGAATCTTTAGCTAATGCTAGTATCAATATACTCTAGGAATAATCATTTCATAAAACAATTATATAAACACATACTTATTTTAAATTGCTTTAGCTATATCGGTAACAAATATATTGCTATATGTTCCCAAGTGCTGATACATATGCTAGGTAATTTATAAAACATCAATAGTAATTAACAATATTTGATAAAAACTATTTGTAAAGAAACATCAGTAAATCATAGGAAAACATTGTATATCCTTCAACATTTTTGTACATATACTTTCAAAAACTAAAGTTATAGGTTTAGCCACTCACCAAAGCTTGCTGAGCCAAAAACTAGCTAGCTGGCCATGACCTAGGCTCTACAGCTGTAACAGATTCTGATCCTAACATTTAAGAACCAAAACATAAAATTATGAGTTTTCTATCTAAATTCCACTTAATTTAGTCAAACTGCAGCTAAAAGATATGGTCTACAACTCAAAACAATGGTCCGAAATAGCTTCTATTAGTGTTTTGAGGCTCGGAAAGGCCACTGAGGTGCCTTTCTAGTGCACTGAGGCACCTTCTTAGTGCTGAGGCATCACCTGATCGACCAAAAAGTGTAGAAACAGCTCTGTTTTGAGCTAAAATCACTAAAAATCAATCCCAAACACCATTCTTACGAAAAACATGCATTCCAAATGTCTATTCTAACCCACGCAAAACTTCTAACTCAATACAACAATTAAAACAAGCAATTCTAACCAAATTTTCAAAAATTTGAAAATAAAACAATAAATTCACTTGCCTCGAAATATTTGAATTCAATGAAATCCCAATTTTGGAAGTATAAGCTTATGAAATTGAAGTTGTTTTTGCTTGAAAAAAGTTGAGTAAAGAATGAAGAAGAAAGAAAAGAAGGAAGAAGGAAAGAAAATGATGAAGGAAGCCATGAAAATAAGAAGCAAGCTTGGGAAGGAGGAGATGCTACAGTGCTCTTCTTTTTTTTAAACAAAAATAACCATTTAGTCCCTCAAGTATACCCCAAAAGCCTAATAGGTTCACAAACTTATTTTCTAATCCTATTAATCACTATAGATTGTTTATTTTAAAACTGGGATATTACAATCAAGGCATCAAGTAATTAGGGAGGATCATCAGCAAATCATCCAACAAAATCATCTACAATTATCTCTGCAAATAGTCATTTTTTGCAAATTTTCAGTTTAAGCAAATTTCTTATTTCTTTTTTATTCTACATAATTTCCTATTTCTTTTACCTATTTTCAACTTAGTTTCCTATTTTCTTTAAGCTTCAACTCACATTATCAATATAAAAAGTTTCTCTTTTTGCAAATACAAAGTCTTCCTTTTACTGAATCCTGCTAAATTTATAAAATTTTTGTTGGGACTCAAATAAATTATGGTAAAGGCGTTGGGGATTCATAATTCGTCTGATAGAAGCCAATTCTTTGTTGAGGAAGAAAATTCCTCTTAACACGCTTGTTTGATTGAACCTAGTTTACCAAAAATTATAAAAATAAAAGTATATGTATTACAAGATAACTATGCAAAATTCGTTTTTAACATTTTAGTTTTTTTTAGAGATTTTCTATGGAATCTTTTTGAGCAAATTTTTTAGTAAAGTTTTATGATTTTTATTTTTATGGGGAAGTAATGCATAAAGATTTTTATTTTCAAAGAGGAAATAGCACTCATAAAAAAATAAAATTTTATTGATAATGACATGGTCAACTTTATAATAACTAATATATTAAAGATTTATTATGCAGTAAAATGATCAAATTATTAAAAAATATTACAAAAGTACATATAAATATTTTATTTTTTTTAAATTAGTAATTAATTGATGAATATTTTAAAAAAAATTATGAAAAATTTTTTAAGTAAAAAGAGAATTTTTAAGGAATTATTTTGAAAAGTAAATCTTTTTCTATGGTGTTTTTGAGATGTAATATAAATTAGGGCAAAATGCATAAATGATATCATAAGTTTTTAATTTTTATTATTTTGGTGTTTAAACCAATTGTGTTTACAATTAAGTGCAAGAATTGGCAAATATTTTCGGAAATGGGCAAGTTTTAGAGGTCAAAAGGCTTTATATCTTATTTTGACTAGTAAATTGACTTAATTGTTCTCATTTTATATTATGTTTTATTTTCTTGCTGTTTCAATTTAAAAAATATATATATTGTTCCTTTCATTCATTTTATGAAATTTAAAATAAGAACTTCTTAAATATTATTCAATTAAAATAAAATAAAATAATGAATTATTATAATTATTAAAAAATAAAATAAAATAAAATAAAAATATTATTTAATATGTATTCAAAATTTAGCTAAATAAATGAAAAATAAACATACCTTAAATATAATTAAAAAATTAATTATTAATGACAACTTTTTTGCTAGTTAAGATAAACGCAATTTAAAATAAAAAGATTTGGGTTTAAATATTTCCTAATTTGCTCATTTTAATTCACAATTTCTTTTGACAGTTAGCAAATAGCAACTAGCAATAACAAAATTATAAACTAAATTAGATAAAAATTAATTTTACAAAACACATATGGTAGGATTATAACCATACAAACTATAGTTCAAGATACCTTTGAAAAAAAAAATCATTATATCACTCCCTCAATAACTTGTTAATTAATATGTATGAATTTAGAACAACTTCGTAAAAATTTAATTTTTAAAATTTGTATTGCACTCGTGGAGTATAAAAAATTAAAATAAACTATTTTCAAGCTTTGTTCAATGAGTGAAAAGGAAAACGTAAATAAAATAAAATGAAAAACTAATTAAATTTAAACCATTATATTTAATAAAATAAAATATAAAAATAATGTTTATTTTCTAAGTTTAGTTCAATAAATAAAAATAATAATAATTTATATTCCTAGAAATATTTTAAAATAATAATTAGAGTAAATAAAAATAAGAGAATGAAGTATAAAGTAAAAGGAGGGCATTTAAGTCAATTTAATATTTAAAAATTTTCACATAGGCACTCTAACCTAAACATTTGCCAAATCAACCGTTTTAAAAAAATTTCATTAGTTAGACACTTAATTGTTAAAAAATAATTCAAATAACGGAATAGCAAAAATTAAAAAGTTCAAATACGATTTATGCAATTTTTCCTATAAATTGACATTAGATTTGACAAAATTTGTCAGATTTTAGAAAATAAAAATATTTTACTAAAATTATTTTCAAGATTTTGGGATCTAAAAATCAATTTTTGAAATAATATATTAAAGGACATATTAGTCATTATATGTAGCATTGATTGATTTGTATCAAATTTTATGGCACAAGCTGTGCCAAGTAAATTATCCCTTTGCATCAATTGAGAAGAGAAATTTTTTATCTAAAAAAAAATATTACTTTGTATACTCTTATCATTTAATAAAAAAATATTATTTGGGAATAAAAAAAAATAGTGTTTGAAAGAGTCAACCATCATTTTTTTTAATACAAGGAATTCAAACTACCCAAAAAAAACTAAGGCCTGACAAATCTAAGCCAAGCCACTAACAATATTTTCATGTAGCAGATGAGCCATCTCAACAGGAGGAAGAGAAATTTGTTCAATCCCTTTAGCATGCTTTAAAGCTAGATTGGCTAATAAATCAACAGCTTTGTTTCGTTCTCTATATTTATGATACATTTCCACCTCCTAATGCAACAACAACAATGATCGATAAGCATGCATAAGATTAACATAACTACATTACACTTTTCTGCCCCTTCAACCAAGCCATTACAAGCTGTGAGTCCAGTTTAAGTATAAATCATTGAAAGCTTTTAGTTTATACAAGATTCAGTCCCTAAAGGCTTGCCCAAAGTTCAACTTCATTATTGCATATCAATTGATATTTATAGTGAAACCATGCAACCAATTGCCATTTGATCCTCTTAAACACCCCCTCCACTTGTAATTCAAGAACTTCTTTTGGCACATCCATCCATGTTAACAGTTGCCCAACCCATAAGTGGGAGCTTCTCACTCAACGGCGTTAACAATGCTGATAATTTTTTATTATAAGAATTTAGCTGTGAATTTCATGCTTTCTTTGCACCCTTAATATAAAAGTGAATGAACAATATCTTGTACCTCTTATCCTTGTTTTCATTTTTCAACACATACTCATTCTACCAATTCAATTCATAGCCACCAAATAACAATAGCAGAAACCTTACTTCAATTATCAATATCATTATAATAGTTAACTCTTTATAAAATACCATTCAACTAGTCCTGTATGTCCAAACTCGATGGGTGAAGCAAGATATCCTTTGGACGGAATGTTACTCATATCTGAGAGGTACAAGGACAATCTTAAAGAATGTGCAACACACTTTAATTCTATCTACACACATAGGACAATTATCATCTTGAGTGAAGTCCCACTAAAATCGTTAAAGATTACACATTACTTTGCCATGAAAGACCACCCACAAGAAACATCTAATTTTTTGAGGTACTTGAATTCTCTAAATAATCTTCCAAGAATTACTTATCCTAGTCAGACCCATTATGGATATGCTTGAATTGTATGCTAACTAAATAATGAGCTTTTTTGAGGATGAAAGTGCCCAACATATGCCACATTTAAGTTCATTATCTTATCTAACTAAAAGTGCAAAACATTATTGCTCTATTTTTAGAGAAAAACATCCATAAAAGAGATCCCATCTCTAGCCTACTCTAGGATTCTAATAATCTAACGCCAATTTGTTTAACTTGCCATTAGGAATTAGAGTATTAATGATTGGATTAACAAGATTTTCAAGTAATTGTCTAACTAAAAAATAGTAGATTTTTCTTTTAACATACTAATCCAGATTCCTTTCTTGCAATAGTTATGTACCCTTGACATTGCTTCTCCATGTTACACTTTAGAAGGTTTAGTCACAACTCATCAGCCAAGTTTAACTAAGAAAGCTAGCTTTGCATTTCTCGTGCAGCAAATGCCTATAGATTTATTCTGTGTAACCACATCCTCAGCAACTAGACTTATCTTTTAGTAGTTTTAGTACTACCATAGAGGAATTTTCTATAAATTTCATCAATTTCATTATATAATCCTATAGGTTAACAAGTTGTCTGTAAATTGTAATATAGAATTATAGTGAGCATAGATTGAATAGGGGTCAATCTCTTAAATATGGAAAGTTGTTTAGCCTTCCATCTTTCGAACCTCGATTTAACTCGCTCAGTGATGTAATTACAGGTTTATGGCAACATCCTACCATTACTGTAGGAAACGCCAAGGTACATGCCCATATTTGAAACTTTCGGCATGCTTACAACTTAAGATATATAGCTACCAAATAATCATCAAACAACCGAGACAAACAAATGCTATATTTTGTCAAAATCATGCATCCTCCTGAACTTTACAAAATAAGTCAAGACAATATTGAATAATTAAATTTTGCTCTAAAGAAGCTTCAACAAATAGCACACATGTCATCAGCAAAGAAAAAGTGTGATATTTTTTTTTGACCTTTTTTAAAAAACACAACCGGCTTCCATGCCCCAACATTCACCACATTCTTAATAGGGTAATTTATTTACACCGTCTGAGGTTTGTCCTAACTTATTAATCCGTCTCTTTACTTTTAAAAGTCAATTAAATACCCTCTCACATTTGATTCAGTTAATTATTTCCCCTTACGTCAAAAAGAAACGTTAATTTAAATAAAAAATCATAACTACCCTTAATATGTTATTAAATTTATAAATGATTCCATTAAATTAAACTTATCACTTTTTACAAAAAATTATCTATTTTTTTATTTTTGTTAATATTTATATTTGTTCTCTCAAAAAATATTTTTATTTATATAGATTAATTAATAAGAAATTCAACAAAAAAAAATTTGATGAGTGAAAAGTATCAACAATTCTCTGCTTTTTCTTATATAAAAAAAAAAAAAAATTAATGGTTAAAGGATGTGGTAGATCAATAGATGTTTATGAAATCTATGAGATTAAGAGGAGAATTTATTTATTTTTCTTTCATTTTTGTTAAGAATAATGGAATTATAAGAAGAATAAAATGGGAGCAGAATGAGTTAGAGTTTTGTGTATGTAAAGAGGCAAAATTAGAGGTACTTATGTAAAATATGAAATTATTAACCAAATTTAAATCAAATTATACCAGATTAATTGAATAAATCTAAAAAATTAAACTGATAAATTCAATTACTAGAAGTAGAAAACAAAAGGAACTATTACTAGAAGTAAAAAACAAAAAAAAAATTACTTTTTAGTTTTTTCACCATGCATTGCCATTATCGCATTTTTTTCAAAACCCATAGCCAATGTCTCCATTGGTTTATTATTCATCAATTTTCTTCATAACAAAAAACCATCAAACTCTCAAAAAAACAATTCAAATTAATAAGAAATTCCATTTAAAGTACAAATCAAATTTGTGGAGAAAAACAAGTATCGATCAAATTCTTAAAGAAAAAAACAAACAACTTTGAGCTCTAACTATTGCAAATGGAAAGAAAGACCAAATCTTTGAGGTGATGGCATCAATAGGCAAGGAGTATAGGCGGTGGCAAGAGCAACCAATGGCAACAAGCAGTATCAAACAAAGAGAGTATATAGTGGCTGCAGGCAACAGGCAGTTAATTTTTATCAATTTATGAGTTTTTATTGATTTGATAAATCAATTTTTTTGATTAAATTTTATTTTTTTTTATTTTAAATAATTGGGTGATTATCAGGTTTCCTCCTTCTTCTTCTTCTTCTTCTTGATTTTATTTTAATTGTTGTATTAAGGGATAATAGTCTCATTTATCCTCAACTATACTCAAATTTTCTATTTAATTCTATTCTTTAAATCGTATCAATTTATCAAATGAATTTTTTGATTTGTTTCAATTCTATCCAATTTTCTACTAAGGATCTAAATGTAATTTTAAAAATTACGATAACATTCTTTTAAAATTTAATTACTCGCTTAGGCCTTTTTTCATTTTCACAAAAAAATTAAGTTTATTTAAAAACTAAAATAATTTTTAAAATTACTTAATTTAAATATAAATAATTTTTCAAAAAATATTATATAATTTATTTATAAAATTAAATTTAATGTGTTTATTTTCAAATTTTAAATTTGTGAAATCAGTTATAATTAAAAATAAAATTCTAATAAAATAGACTAAACATACAAATTATTTCAAGTCATTATATCTATATTTGTCATGAAAATAAAAAGTTCTAATTTTTATCATTTTTATTTTCTAAAATATTTTTATTCCTTTATTGTATTACTACTTCATGGTGTAATATTTGGTTAAATTGATATTTTTATCAAATAAAATATTAAATTGAATTCTAATCTTATATCAAATAAGATATTAAATGATAAAATAAAAAATTTTATTTAAAAAAAATTATAAAATTTATTTGCAAATAAATTCTGTTTAAAATTTATTTGCAAATGAATTCTATAAGTGCAATAAGATTTATTTTAATTTCACCAATAAATTTATTGTATTTCTAAAAGATTTAAATAGAATTCATTTACAATTGATTTTATATGTATGATTTAAACTGATATTTTATAAAATTCATTTGAAATAATTTTTTTATTATATCATATAATAATCTATTTGATACAAAATTAGAATTCAAATTAATATTTTATTTGATAGCAATATCAATCTAACAAAATATTACACCATTAAGTAGTAATGCAATAAAAGAATAAAAACATTTTAGAAAATAAAGATGATAAAAATTAGAACTTTTTATTTTTAAAATAAATATAGATATAATGACATTGAAATAATTTATAAATTTAAGTTGTTTTATTAGAATTTTATTTAATTATAACTAATTTCATAAATTTAAGAATTTAAAATTCGAAAGTAAACACATTAAATTTAATTTTTTAAATAATTTTATTTATATTTAATACACTCATTAAGTAATTTTAAAAATCATTTCAGCTTTTAAACAAACTCATCAATTGGGTTTTCTATGATTTAATTTTTTTGTGAAAAAAAAAAAAAAAGGTTTAAGCGGGTAATTGAACTTTAAAAGGATTTTGTCGTAATTTTTAAAATTACATTTAGATCCTTTGTAGAAAATCGGATAGAATTGAAACAAATCGAAAAATTCATATGATAAATTGATATGATTAAAATGATAGGATTAAATAGAAAATTTGAGAATAGTTGAGGATAAGTAAGACTATTATCTATTGTTTTAATTTTCATTGGTTTAGGCTCCGTTTGTTTCAAGGAAAATATTTTGTCTCAAAAAAATATTTTTTAGAAAAAATATTTTCTAGAAAAATATAATATTTTTTGATGTTTAGCTATAACACTAAAAAATTACTTGAAAAATATTTTTGATATTTGGTTTGTAATAAATTATTTTTCTAAATTATACAATATTATATAGAAATTGTAATATTATATTTGATTTTTGTTCTCTTTCTATATTTGATAAGTATTTAAGTCTTAAAAAATAACTTCCCGTTTTTAGAATGAGAAGTTATTTTCCCATATTTTTAAGTTATTTTCATTTGACTAGTAACTTATTTTCCTTTGACTTATTTTTTTTTGGGAACCCAAACATTAGAAAATAAGGGAAAATATTTTCAAGAAAAATATTTTCCGCAAACAAACAGAGCCTTAATTTAGAAAACATTTAAATAGTTGTTTTGAGGTTGTTTTGATATTGTGTGTTGTTTTCAGGTTGTTTTGAGGTTATTTTAACTTTTTTAATTATTTTATTTCTTTAAATATTACAAAGTTTTTATATTATTTTCTGGTTATTTTCTGATTATTTTATAGTTGTTGAATGGTTGTTTTGAGGTTGTGTGAGGTTGTTTTGACGTTATTTATTATTTTTTAATTGCTAAAGGTTGTTTTGAGGTTGTTTTGACTTGTTTTAATTGTTTTATTTCTTTAAATATTACAAATTTTTTATTGGTTAGTCTCAGATTATTTTCTGGTTATTTTATTATTGTTTTATGGTTGTTGAATGGTTGTTTTGAGGTTGTGTGAGGTTGTTTTGGTATTATTTATTATTTTTTAGTTACTCAATGTTGTTTTCAGGTTGTTTTGAGGTTGTTTTAATATTTTTTAATTGTTTTATTTCTTTAAATATTATAAAATTTTTAGTAAATGAGTAAGTTAAAATTTTTAAAAGTAAAATATTTGATTTTTAAAATATATAAATTCAATGAATCCTAATGTGGTGACTTTATTTTGTCTCTATTTTATAATTTGTAAAATAGAGGCAAACAGAACTATTCCGAATTAGTTATTCTAATTTTTTTAAAAAAATTTTTTTGTTGTTTTCTGCTTTTTTTTTTGTTTTGAATTTTTTTTACGACTCTATTTTTTATTGTTTTATTTATTTAAATATTACAAAATTTTGAGTAGATGAGTCAGTTAAAATTTTTAAAAGTGAAATATATGTGTTGATACTTGGGTTGGTCACACCTAAGAGTAAAAACTCAATGATGAAAGACTAAATAAGAATGAGCCCATTGAAGTAATAGTTCAAAAAAAAATTCAAAACTAATTTTCTTTTAAAATGGGCTTTTGACCCAAAAGAATAATAATAATAAAAAAATGGTAAAGAAGAAAGGGAGAGAGGTGAGTTAGTGGGGAGTTTTTTTTTTTAGAAAAATGGATAAAAATGAGATTTTTTTGTGGGTTAAGTTTGAGAGGAGAAAAAATAGGGAAGTGGGGTAGCATTTAAAAAAAAAAAAAAAAAGTGGAAAACAATTTTTGAGTTGTCGGGGTGGGGGAAGCTAACAATGTAATAACTTGAATTTTTATTAGTATTAATTATTATTACTTTATTCTTCTTCTTCTTCTTCTTCTTCTTCTTATTATTATTATTATTTGTTGTTGTTATTGATGTTGTTATTATATATATATATATATATATATATATATTACATCATGTTGGGATTTAACTCATTTAATTGCTAGTAATTATATATGGTTTTGGAGTTAAGCTATTTAATTGCTGGGACTTTTTGTAAGAATTAAAGAGAAATGACTAAGCTGAATTTTTTACCAAAATGCGTTATCAGAGTGGTAATTCGCCAATCTCCTTATCTATTTATAGAACAGCTGCAGAATTTCGAACAGGTCCCTAAACTCCTCCGAATTTATCACTGTAGCATTTGACGATTTTTTCCTCTCCGTTCACCAGTCAAACCACCTCTGATCATCACAAAAATTTACCCACAGATACTTCTCAACATCCTTTACATGCTAGTAGTCTCGGATTCGTTTGAGGAGGTCTAGATTTTCAACATCAAGCCTCTGAAGTTTCAGCCGCTTACTTCCAACGGTGGATCTCCTTTTTCTGGTGACTGTCGATGATAACCACCACCACCAGTATACTCATCTTATCTCCAGGAGTCTTATGGTACTAATTTTGAGTCCGATCCGTGTGGTATTAGTATTGATCGAAATTTATTGGGTAATTACCATTTTTCTCTTTGATATATTTTTTTGGTAGATGTTGGTTGAGTTTGAGACTATATTTGAGTTCGATGCATTGCTGAAATCATGTTGATGTATTTGGGTGGTGTAAAATACGTTTTCCGATGAGAAAATCTAGCGAGTTCTAACCGGATTCCAGTGAGGAATAGTGACTAACCCAGAAAATTATGATTTTATTTTTAATAAATAGTATTAATTATGAAGATTAATTTTCATAACTGGAGCTAGGTCTGATTCCTTACCAATTTTTAATTAAAAATCCCAGAAGTGTTTCGGTGGAAATTACATTATTTCCATTTAAATAGTCTCAACTCATCAAAATTAATTCTTTTAGCCTCAAATGTCATTTTAATATGTTTTTAAGTCAGTTTTAATGATTCATTAATTTTAATAATTTTTCCGGAATTATTGGAAATTATTATGAATTTATTTGTTATGTATGTAAGCGTATTTCTTTAAAATTAATATTTATTATTCTAAAGAGTTCGAAAGCTAGAGCTTCGGATCCCAAGCAGGTGAGAACACATTGGCCAACACACTCTACCTATAAGTTAATATTAGAAAATGTCTGTTGTAGTTTTATGCATAATATCTTTAATTAAATTTAAGATGAAAAACGATTTTATGATATAAATGTTTATTTATTATTTATGATGATGAAACTATTAATATAGAAATTTTGGATAGCTTGCATGATTTTAAATGAAGCATTAAGATTTTATGGGCTTATTTTATTTTATTGATTACATAAAATTTTTTGAAGACTGTGGTAGAACGAGCTACCAGGTGGGTGTCACCAGGACCATGTGTGCATTGGTATGATCTAGATTATGAGTATGAGTATGTTGGCTCGGTTGACTTCGTCTCTCGGGCATGAGTATGAGTATGTTGGCTCGGTTGAGTTCATCTCTCGGGCATGAGTATGAGTATTTTAGCTCGGTTGAGTTAGTCTCTTGGGCATGAGTATGAGTATTTTGGCTCGGTTGAGTTTGTCTCTCAAGCGTGAGTATGAGTATGTTGGCTCGGTTGAGTTCGTCTCTCGGGAATGATTATGAGTATCTTGGCTCGGTGGAGTTTGTCTCTCGAGCATCAATGTTTGAATAAGTGACTTGACTGCGGCTGTAATTTGGTTGAGCATGATCTCTCGGGACAGCAGTCCTTTGGATTTAAGAGAGCTGAAAAACTAATAAATTTGAGGTGTAGGGTTCCACTATTGTTTTCCACCAGTAATACTTTATTATATTGTATATATATATACAAAGTTTTGTTTTTATATTTTATTTAAGTTATTTTAATATTAATATTTGCAATCATGCATTTTTTAATATTAATTCACTCAGTGAGGTCTGACTCCCCTCAACTATTATTTTTCAGGACATCTAGAGTCAGATTGTTAGCTCCTTCTGTTTCGCCGGTTTCCTTCTTCTCCGGTTGATTGGTGTATGTCCTATCATTATTAGCATTATGTATTAGCACTTTAAATACCGCAGTAGTTGATTATGATATAGTAGTTAAATATTATGTTGTTATTCTTATAATTTGTATTATGTGGATTTACTTAATTATGTCTTATAGTATGATATTGTGATGATTTGATTGTGCTTTATTATTAGTTGATGTTCTTGATGTAGTAGTTGAGTTGAATTATCCTTTGGAAGTGTTATTTGTTCATTGCAGGTTTTTAGTTGACTCCATATTTAGGGGAAACTCTGCCGAATTTTTATTATAATGTTATGTGTTAGATGATTTGTTTTAAAAATTTCTTTAAAAGGCTTACTACGGGTTTTGGTAGCGTATAACTTTTCTATTCCCTAGTGCCGGTCACATACCTTGGGTTTGGGTCGTGACAAAGTTGGTATCAGAGCTATTGGTTTAAATTCATCTTTTTCTATTAGTAATATTTATATTTTCTTAAAACTATTGCAATGATTAGGTTGAATATCGTCATTGGTAGTCATCTTCATTTTTAAAATTCAACTTGTGCAATAGGATATTTTATTATGTCTTGAATTCCTATTCTTGATTTTTTTTAGTATGAGACGAACGCGAACTACTGCTACTGTAGAAGCAGAAAATAATGATAATGAGCAATCCTATCAGGATGAAGTTCCTAATCCACCTCCTGCCCCACCTACTAGGACGAGAGGTAGACCAAGAGCTGCAGCCACTTAAAGGTAAGAGCAGCAGCCATAAGTGGAGCAAGCTACTTCAAAAGTAGATCCTGCAGTATTCACAGCTGGAATGGCAGGGATTAATCAAGGTTTACCTACACTTAATCAAGCCATGCCATTGGTTCAACAAATGCTTCAACAAAGAAATCAAAAAATGTTTGATGCTGATATTGCACTCCTGTACTCTAGGGTTGATAGAGTTTTTTTTGATGGCACAGGAGATGCATTAGACTTCATCAATATAATAGAGTCGCAGACCAGGACAAGGCAAACAGATTATCAGAGGATTTTGGTGGTTGAGCTATCAGTTTAAGCAGCGGCTCAGGATTGGTTTATGCAGTCCATACAGCCCTATATGAATACCATGTCTTGGCTGGAGTTTAAAAAATGATTCTTAAGATATTTCTGTCCACCTGCTTCGAGGGATGCCTACCGATGGCAGCTTTTACATATCAGTAAAGGAGAAAATCTGTTAAGGATTACACTAGAGAGTTATATAGATTGTCACGTCATGCAGAGGATGTGATGGTAGATGAGCGTAGGGTGGTTAACTTATATGTGACTGGTTTGGGACCGGTATACATAAGGATATGCATAGTGGGCTATACCTTGGAGAGTGTTGTAGAGGAAGCTCAGTTATTAGAGAGAAGGCACATAAGACAGGGTACCATTCCAGACCCGTATGGTAGTGGGGTAGTAGAACAATTAGCATTCATGATATACAGCAACCGGTATTTCAAATGGGCAGTACTCATGTGCAGACTGGTAGTACATCCCAGCAGAGTTACAGAGGACCCCGTGGACATAAAGGAGGGAGACATAGCCGAAGGAGTAACAGATCCTTCAAGTTTGGTCAGGAGCTAGTAGCAGCAATAGTGGTCAGAGCTGTGGATATGGAAATTCAGGCTCTAGACCTAACACATGTCCTAGTTATGGATGAGCACATCAAGGGCCTTGTCACCTACCATCTGGAGCATGATTTAGATGTGGTCAAGTTGGGCATTTTGCTAGATCATGCCCAAATTTTGGATATCAACAAGTTTACTCCTAGGGTTCCTCACCCACAGTTGCTCAACTAGTACAGCAGGCACCTCCTTAGTTTCATGTACCAGTGTATCCTCAGTAGAGTGGTACATAATTTTTGGGCTAGCAGGGTCGTGGTTTAGGAGGTAGATATGGTGGAAGATTTCGTGGTAGAGGATTTGCACAACCATCTGCATCTTGACAGGGGAGGCTGAGGACAGGCTAGAGTTTTTACTCTTACCCCATAGGATACACAAGCTTCTAATGCAGTTGTTGCAGTTACTCTCCTAGTATGTTACCTTGATGCTAGAGTCTTATTTAATTGTGGTGCATCACATTCCTTTGTATCCCCTGTTTTTGCTTCAAAGATGGGGTGGCAACCGTCAAAATTGATTGTTCCATTATCTGTGGCAACTCCACTTAGTGATGAGTTGGAAACAGATATAATTTTTCCATCTTGCCCAGTGTTAGTGGAAGATCAAGAGTTGATGGCAGACTTAATACTTTTAGATGTGATTGATTTTGATGTGATTTTAGGAATGGATTGGCTAGCCCAACATTATGCCATACTGGATTACCGAAGGAAGGAAGTGATTTTTAAAATTCCAAATAACGAGAAATTTCAATTCAAATGTGATAAAAGTTCAATGCCTCAGACTTTTATCTCTATAATTATTGTAAGGAGAATGCTTAGAAAAGGGTGCCAAGGGTATTTGGCAGTTGTCAAGGACACAAAAGGTGAAAAGAGTACAATAGAGAATGTGCCATTGGTATGTGAATTTTTGAATGTTTTTCCTGAGGAGTTACCAAGACTACCACCAGAAAGAGAGATAAAATTTTGTATAGATGTTGTGCCTGGTACAAATCCTATCTCTATGCCACCTTACAGGATGGCACCAGCGGAATTAAAAGAACTCAAGGAGCAATTGCAAGAGTTGCTAGATAAGGGTTTTATTAGACCAAGCACATCTCCTTGGGGTGCACTAGTATTATTTGTGAAGAAAAAATATGGAAGTCTTTGATTTTGTATCAATTATAGACAGTTGAACAAAGTCACTATCAAGAATAAGTATCCTCTACCGAGGATTGATGACTTATTTGATCAATTGCAAGGAGCTCAATATTTTTCTAAGATTGATTTAAGATCAGGGTATCATTAGTTGAGAATTAAAAATGAAGATATACCCAAAATAGCATTTCAGATAAGATATGGCCACTATGAATTTTTGGTGATGTCTTTTGGATTAACCAATGCTCCAGCAGCTTTCATGAATTTGATGAATCGGGTGTTTAGGCCATTCTTGGACCGATTTGTAATAATATTCATTGATGATATCTTAGTATATTCTAAGAGTATGGATGAACATACTATGCATTTAAGAATGGTGTTGCAGACTTTGAAAGAGCATCAACTTTATGCCAAGTTCTCGAAGTGTGAATTTTGGTTGGATTAAATGGCATTCTTAGGACACATGGTATCCAAGGATGGTATTCAAATATACCCAAATAAGATAGAAGCCATTATAGAGTGGCCAAGGCTCATAAATGTTACAGAAGTAAGAAGTTTTTTGGGTTTAGCTGGCTATTATAGGAGATTTGTAAAAGATTTCTCTAAAATTGTAGCGCCTTTAATAAGGCTAACTCAGAAGAATGTTAAGTTTGTCTGGACAGATAAATGTGTAGCGCATTTCTAACTATTAAATGATGCTTTAACATTAACTCCAGTATTAACCTTACCCACAGGAAATAAAGGTTATACAGTTTATTATGATGCTTCTCGAGTGGGCTTGGGATGTGTCTTAATGTAGGATGGTAGAGTAGTTACTTATGCTTCACGTCAGTTAAAGAAGCATGAGCAAAATTACCCTACTCATGATTTAGAGATGGCGGCAGTAGTGTTTGCACTTAAGATATGGAGGCATTACCTATATAGTGTCACCTGTGAGATTTACATTAATCATAAAAGCCTGAAGTATATTTTTCAGCAAAGAGATTTAAACCTGAGGTAAATAAGGTATATGGAACTCTTAAAAGATTAAGATTGTTCTATTCTTTAACATCCAGGAAAAGCTAATGTGGTAGCAAACGCTTTGAGCAGGAAGTCTGCAGGAAGCCTTACTCACACTAGCTCGGAAAGGAGGCCAATCATTAAAGAGCTGCATGAGTTAATTGAACAGGGATTGCAATAGAAGATAATTAGACCATGTCTGTTGGCCTAATTTAGAGTACGATCAGTGTACTTGGATAGAGTGAAGGCAGCTCAAGGAAGAGACTCGCAATTGCAAAGGATAATGTCAGAGGTCCAACAAGGTTAATAAAGAGATTTTATGATTGATAATGATAGTGTATTGCATTTGGGCACTAGATTGTGTGTGCCGGATATTGATGATTTGAGGAAGGAGATTATGGAAGAAGCACACTTTTTTGTATATAGTATCCATCCATGTTCTACCAAAATGTACTATGATTTAAAAAGTACCTATTGGTGGATTGGGATGAAAAGAGACATTGTGGAGCTTGTATCCAAGTGTTTCACATGCCAGCAGGTGAAGCTTGAGCATCAAAGACCATCTCGATTACTATAACCGCTCCCCATTCCTAAATAGAAGTGAGATACAATTGCAATGGATTTTGTTTCTGGATTGCCACGTACCACAAGTGGTTATGATGCCATTTGGGTGATAATGGATAAATTGACTAAATCAGCTTACTTTTTGCCAATAAAGAAGACTTACACTATAAAGAAATTAGCTCGGTTATATATTAATCGAATTATTTATCTTCATGGTATGCCAGAAAGTATAGTGTTGGATAAAGGAGCTACTTTTACTTTAGTTTTATGGCAAGAGTTACATAAAGCGATGGGTACAATACTTGATTTCAGCATGGCTTTCCATCCTCAAATAGATGGCCAATTAAAAAGGACTATTCAGGCATTTGAGGATATGCTGAGAATGTGTGTTATGGATTTTTGAGGGCAATGGGACTTACATTTTCCATTAATAGAGTTTGCCTACAATAACAGCTACCATACTAGCATTAAAATGGCTCCATACGAGGCGTTGTATGGTAGAAGGTGTAGATCTCCTTTATATTAGGAAGTTAGTGCAATAGAAGATCTCCTTTATAACAGGTCCAGAATTGGTACAAATAACTTCAAAGAAGGTTCCTCTCATCCAATAGAGATTGAGGATAGCTTTTAACTGACAGAAAAGCTATGCAGATCCTAAGAGAAAGGATGTCACTTTCTGTTGGAGATTTGGTATTTCTAAAGGTGTCACCAATGAAGGGAGTGATAAGATTTTATAAAAAGGGCAAGCTAACACCACGATACATTGGACCTTTTGAAATTCGGTTTTAAGGTTGGTGAGGTAGCTTATAGATTAGTGTTGCCACCCGAGATATCGAGGATTTATCCAGTATTTCATGTCTCTATGTTGAGAAAATATATTTTTGATCCTTCTCACATTCTTCAACCTCAAGCGGTGGAGCTCAGTGAAGACTTGACATATGAGGAATATCCTGTGGCGATAGTGGATCGTCAAATTCATCAGTTTCAGACTAAGGCAATTCCTGTGATAAAAGTGTTGTGGAACAATCATACAATAGAAGATTATACTTGGGAGATCGAGGAAGATATGCAAAGTCGATACCTCTATTTATTTCACTACTGATGTGAAATTCGAGGATGAATTTTTCTTAAGGGGGGAAGAATGTAATAACTTGAATTTTTATTAGTATTAATTATTATTACTTTCTTAGTATTATTATTATTATTATTTGTTATTGATGTTGTTATTATATATATATATATATATTATATCAGGTTGGGATTTAACTCATTTAATTTCTAGTAATTATATATAGTTTTGGAGTTGAACCATTTAATTATTGGGACTTTTTGTAAGAATTAAAGAGGAAGGACTAACCTGAATTTTTTACCAAAAATGTGGGTATAAGAGTGGTAATTCAACAGTCTCCTTATCTATTTATAGACCAGCGGCAAAATTTTGAACAGGTCCTTGAACTCCTCTAAATTTGTTACTGTAGCACCCGACGAATTTTCCCTCTCCGTTCACCAGCCAAACCACCTCTGATCATAACAAAAATTTACCCATAGATACTTCTCAACATCCTTTACATGCTGGTAGTCTTGGATTCATTTGGGGAGGTTTAGATTTTCAACGGCAAGCCTCTGAAGTTTCAGCTGCTTACTTCCAATGACTGATCTCCTTTTTCTGGTGACTTTCGACGATAACCACCACCACCAGCGTACTCATCTTATCTCCAGAAGTCTTGTGGCACCAATTTTGAGTCTGATCCGTGTGGTTTTAGTAGTGATCGAAATTTATTGAATAATTTCCATTTTTCTCTTCGATCTATGATTTTGGTAGATGTTGGTTGAGTTTGAGACTATATTTGAGTTCTATGCATTTCTGGAATCATGTTGATGTGTTTGAGTGGTGTAAAACATATTTTTCAGTGAGAAAATCCGGCTAGTTCTAACTGGATTCCGGTGGGGAATAGTGACCAGCCTAGAAAATTATGATTTTATTTTTAATAAATAGTATTAATTATGAGGATTAATTTTTATAACTAGAGCTAGGTCTGATTCCTTACGAATTTTTAATTAAAAATCCCAGAAGTGTTTCGGTGGAAATTATGTTATTTCCATTTAAATAGTCTCAACTCATCAAAATTAATTCTTTTAGTCGCAAATGTCATTTTAAGGTGTTTTTAAGTCAGTTTTAATAATTCATTAATTTTAATAATTTTTCCAGAATTATTGAAAATTATTAGGAATTTATTTGTTATGTATGTAAGCGTATTTCTTTAAAATTAATATTTGATATTCTAGAGAGTTTCAAAGCTAGAGTTGCGGATCCCAAGTAGGCAAGAACACGTCGGCCAGCACGCTCTACCTATGAGTTAATATTAGAAAATATCTTTTACAATTTTATGCATAATATCTTTAATTAAATTTGAGATGAAATACAGTTTTATGATATAAATGTTTATTTATTATTTATGATAATGAAATTATTATTATAGAAATTTTGGATAGCATGCATGATTTTAAATGAATCATTGAGATTTTATTGTCTTATTTTATTTTATTGATTACATAAAATATTTTGGAGACTATGGTAGAACGAGCTACCTGGTAGGTGTCACCAGGACCATATGTACACTAGTATGATATAGATTATGAGCATGAGTATGTTGGCTTGGTTGAGTTCGTCTCTCGGGCATGAGTATGAGTATGTTGGCTCGGTTAAGTTCTTCTCTCGGGCATGATTATGAGTATCTTGGCTCGGTAAAGTTTGTCTCTCAGGCATCAGTGTTTGAATAAGTGACTTTACTGCAGTTGTAACTCGGTTGAGCATGATCTCTCGGGATGGCAGTCCTTTAGATTTAAGAGAGTTGCAAAGCTAATAAATTTAAGGTGTAGGGTTCCACCATTATTTTTCACCAGTAATACTTTATTATATTATATATATTTACAAAGTTTGGTTTTTATATTTTATTTAAGTTATTTTAATGATTTTAATATTAATATTTTCTATCATGCATTTTCTAATATTATTTCACTCAGTGACGTCTGACTCCCCTTAACTATTATTTTTCAGGACATCTAGAGTCAGATTGTTAGCTCCTTCTATTTCGCCGGTTTCCTTCTTCTCCGGCTGATTGGTGTATGTCCTATTATTATTAGCATTATGTATTAGCACTCTAGACACCGCAGTAATTGATTATGATGGAGTAGTTAAATATTATGTTGTTATTCCTATAATTTGTATTATGTGGATTTACTTAATTATATCTTGTAGGACAATATTATGATGATTTGATTGTGCTTTATTGTTAGCTGATGTTCTTGATGTAGTAGTTGAGTTGAATTATCCTTTGGAAGTGTTATTTGTTCATTGCAGATTTTTAGTTGGCTCCATATTTAGGGGAAACTCTGCCGGATTTTTGTTAGAATGTTATGTGTTAGATGATTTGTTTTAAAAATTTCTTTAAAAGGCTTATTACGGGTTTTGGAAACGTATAGATTTTCCATTCCCTAGTGCCGGTCATGTATTTTGGGTTTGGGTCGTGACAAACAACTAGGGAAAATAAAAAAGGAGGAGGCAGGGGTTTCAAAAAATAAGGGAGGCTGGTTAAAAGGAGGAGGAGCAAAAGATCCTGAAAGGAGATTTTTTTGGGAGAGAATAATTGTCTAACTTTTGGATTCCTCAGAACTAGTAGAAAATTTTAATGGGTGTCATTGCTTGAAGTAAGCTTCTTTTGTCTTTTTATACAGGTAATCTGAGAGATATTTATATTTTTTTATTATTTTTATTTTTATTTATTATTCATTTGTGTATTTTTTTTAATTTTATATATTTAATAAATAAAAATAAAAAATTTTGGATTTGTTTACAGCACCTGCTCCATTCTACTTACTTTTTTTTTTTTTTTTTTTTTATCTTTTGGTATGAGACTTATTTTTTATCTTTTGCACCTACCTGTGCAGGTGCCGTCACACCTTTTTTTTTTTGGGCAAGCCACTGTTGCCTTTTTTTATTTTTTTATTTATTTTATTTATTTCTTATCTTTATTTTGTCTTAATTGTATCTTATTTTATTTTATTTATTTCTATTCTACTTACTTTATTGTGTTTTTTTGCTTTGGTTATTAGTTTTTATTTCTGTTTATTATTTTTTTTTTTTGTGCAATATTTTTTTATTTATTTAGTACTATTTTTTATTATTAATTAATGATGATTACATTAACTAAGGATATATAGATTAAATAATTATTTATTCTTTAATCAATTTAGTAATTAGTTTATTTAATACTATAAATATGTTAGTTAATTGTAGATAGGGGTGAGCATGGGTCGGAAAAATCCGGGAAAAAAAAAATTTCTAGTACCGTACCAAATTTCAGGAATTTTAAAAATAAAATCTCCAGTACTAGTATCATTTTTCGGTACGGTTCGATACGAGGATACCGTGTCATACCAGTTTTTCGGAACGGGAATTCGGTTCTTTCGGAACGGATCAGTATAGTTCTGTACGGTTCGGGAATTCGAAAATTTATATTATTGATTAGATTTATATTTGTTAGCAACAATTAAATAAAAAAATTTACTTTAGAACTCATTACAAAAAACAATGAATAATACTAACTAATAAATAAATTAATAACTTAAATTAAAATGTTACAATCAATAATTTCATTATATATATAAAATTTTTACAAAAGTTACTAACTTTAATTGTATTATATATATATTTATTTAAAGTTGTACTTGATATTAACACTACTTTACATCAAAA